>VZTU01024225.1:90472-116250 GCA_013400835.1 Zapornia atra | reverse complement strand
ATGGCATGCCTGATCCTGACTGTCTGAGACCACACATTATCTGCAGCCTAAAAGCTCTCTCATCTCAGAAAAGGACAGCTAACAACTTGGTTTGAGGCCACATAAAACGTCAACAACACAGCTGATTCCTTCTTGCAAAGTGTTTTGTTACAAACTTTTTCACTGATTTAAAAAAAGTCAACAAGAAGTTATCATTAACTCAACATCACTTAGCTTTGCCAGAAACTCGATGTGATTTATAATTAACCAGCTCTCTGAGAGGGACGTTAAACCATACAGTAAAACTCCATGAAAGGAAATTTATCACTCATCACGGATTAGTCTTCCCTCAAGACGTATGAAGGGGGAACCACGGCAATTAGGGAATGAGAATTACTGTGTTGCTTACCAAACACTATTATTCTGGGTATTCTTGAATTGGACACCAGGGAGCAACTGAACTTTACACGCTCTTCTGGACCTCAAGAGAGCCTGTTAAAATTTCACTGTAGTTCAAAAATGGCCAAGAGGGGGAAAAATAAACTTGAGCTGCATGGAATGGAAACCCTAGGGACTTTTAGTGGTTGTTTAATGGTAAACTTCATGTTGGTAAAATTAACAAGTTAAAAAATAGAACCTCCGTTCATTAGAGGGCACACCTAATGGTATATTACTCATGCCAAATGGAAATCTGAAGTTGCATAAACCCGTTGTGCTTCGTGTCAGGTAGTGCTCAATTACCAGTGTGACTCATGAGACCCTGTGATGTAATCTCACATGAAATAACAGTCACAGGGCTCAGCTTAGTATGCCTTTGAGAAGACACTTTTCTAGAACAAGGTGCTTTAGGAAAACCTGACTGATGAGGTAAAAGCAGAGCTGTCTGCCAAGCTGTGAAGACAAGCCTAAAGCAACATTAAAAAGACAAAGTTCCCACAGTGACACTGTCAAACCCAATGCATGTACAACATCTGAACCTAGGGAGATTGCAGTTCAGCAGTGCCCAGGGAACACAATAAGTGAGGAATCTCAATGAACTTCAAGTTGATATGTGCTGGGGTATCACTGACAGACATGTTCATTTATCACTCAGTTAGGACTCATTCATCCCTCATATAATTGGCACTCTGTTTGTAAGGTCCTATTACTCACCAAAGGCCTCTGATTAGTCAAATTGAATATTCCAAGCAAGTTTGACAGCTTATAGGAAAATCACTCTACTGAAACCAGTACTAATGCACTTAAATTACTTGAGAAGGTATGGGTACCTCCCAAATGATATTGCTTTAATACACTTTCACAGTAAAAGGCCGTTGGCTGGATCTGTGAATGTATTTCAGCACATTGGAACAGATGCTTCCAACTCCAGAATCACAATCCTCAGTAAAAAAAAAAGCTGAAATCCCTGATTTCAGTTACCACTGAATGAACTACCACCTATGAACAACACAGAGGTCAATTTTAGATCTCTTGGGTATTTGGAGTTCTACTGCTGAGCTTGGACAGGACTGTCCTCATCATAACAGAGTATGAATTAGAGGCCCAGATCTCAGGAACATTAAATACATGGTTGCCCTGCCAAAAACTGTCCATCTGGTAAATACACCGAGAACACATGTTGAGGTCTGTACAAAAGATAAGCTGGCATTGGTACCTTTCCTTTTCACTGGCTTCTCCTAAATTCATCCACTTATTCAGAGTATGAAGTGTAAGAAAGAAAAGTAAGATCTAATCAATCCTTCCCTAACAAGGATTCAAATTCACATCTTACCTGCCAGAAGTGTAGGCTAATTACCAAGCAACAGGAGATGCTGGAGCACGCTGGTGACATTTCTCCAGCAAGGAAGGCTTCACAGAAGCCAGAGCATTCATACACTAATAAACCAGAGGTTATGGCATCCAATATGCTTTGGAGATGCAGTGACCCCTTCTCAAATGCTGAGAAATCTACATTCTAAACTGCTAGTGTTTAGTAGCAAAATTAACCAGTTAAGATTTATTTTCTTTTCCCCTACTGCAGACCTGAGCATCCATATTACATCAGCTAAGCATGCACGCAAAGTCAAAGTTTATAGGTCAGGAGTTGCAGTACCATCTGTGATATCAAAGGCATTTCAAGTAACCCTAGTTCTTCTCCAAATTTTGTTTATCTTCATCACTCTAGTATATACATTAACAACACAATGCCTTCTGTGTAACTCCCCCTCCCTAGAGAAGCAAAGTTGTATCATGTTTTTCATTCCTCATTACTACCTGTTCTCATTAACTCCATCTTTATTGTACCATTTAGCTCCAAAACATAAACATGAAGAAGCTGATTATTTGGAAGCAGAGAAAGCTGGGGTCAGAGCAGACCTGACTACAGCAGAATGGTTTAATCTTCCTCATTCTCTACCAGGGCAGTGCATCCACATACAAAAGTGGAGAAGCCAGGAAGAAAGCATCAGGCTGTAAGAAGCAATAGCAATAAGCATTGCTAAACTTCAAATAGAGCTCACACACCCATTCAAAACACTTGTGTTACCTACCACTTATTTCTGGTAAGTGGAGAAACAGACACAAGTGAACTAAATGGACATCCCAGCAATGAAACCCAATAGCAGAGGACAGATCCAAGACAACTTCCTTGGTGTCATAAGCTTCCACTTCACTGCCAAGACTATGCTTTCTTTCTCCAAAGTGATATGTGAAGAGCAAATTTCATTAACTGACCATCAGCTTGAACAGCTTCCGCAGTCTCCTGAATCTGAGTCCATTTAAACTTTAAAGAGCAATGGGAATATCATACAAGTACATGATCTCCACTTTAATCATGACATAGGGAGACCCAAGTACTGCATCTCTCCCTGCTCAGCTAAATCTTCCTGGTATTTAATTGATGCACAGAATTCAAGTCTTTTTGATATAATAGTGCCAAATTATTTTTGGCTCATCAAGTTTCATACCTCTTGGCTGGATAACTGCCTTGACAACTGACCTTCTGTTGGTTCTCGAATTTAAAGACTGATCTTATTTTATGTACCCATGAAGCAGATGGAGAAGAAAATTCATTTTTCTAAAAGGTAAATATGTCAAAAAAAAAAGTAAGTACAGGAAGATAATTTTGCTTGTGCGTCATCTCATTTCCCCTACACTGCTCAGGCTGTTTGGAAAGCACTTCTTACTCCCTGACACTTCCTCAGAGGGACCTGTGATAAGGAGTCTTACAAAGCATAAACCGCTTCCCTACCCATGTCAACTGGGTTTTTCAGGGCCAATTCTGGGTAGAGAATTTGACTTTAAACAAATTCTGTGTACTGGAAACACACACACACACATATTCAGCCTCTACATGCCAGCTGTGGTATAAGTCTCAAACCATAAATCTAGCAATTAGAAGGCAGGCTATAGAGTCTCACAAAATAACCCCTCACACAAACAGCACCTTCAGAAGTGCAAATTCTTCCAGGGATGTGGTGTGCCCAGGACTTTACAGACATACTCAGTCACTCTTCTTTATTGCTTAAGGTTTCGTGTGCACATAACTCACCTGAAGGAGTAAATGCACATCCCTGGAAAGCATAGGGCAGTATGCTGAGTGAACACTCTTTGCTCTCGATTACTTTGACATCCCAACTCCAGCATTAAGCACCAAGATTTCAACTGTATCAACTGCTGTTCTTCATCAGAATGTTTAAAAACCCTTCACAAGTCACAATATTCTTACATGGCTTTCATGCATATTCAAATTTTATATTGATTTTTGGATAGGGGAGTTACTTGAAAAATACCCACAGTTTGAATAAATGTGTCATTTAGGTTAATTTCCTGGGCAAATCTGCCATGGGATTTTCATTACTGGTGGCACAGACTTGCATAAAAGGCACAAGGAAAATGAAGCATTTATCTGAACACCAGCTGCTGCTTCCCTTCCCTGCTCCCCTCCTTGTTCTCATACCGAATCCCACTGAGGTCAAATTAGATGAGGGCTAGATGAGGAGATAATCTTAGGTTTAACATATTCACCTGAGAGTCAGGAAACCTGTACTTTTAACCCAGTATGTGCTATTAGCTTTTGCTGGAACTTTATCTATCACTTCATTTCAGTTTCTCTAGTTACTCTCTGCCTACTTCATCTGATGAGTCTTTGCTGTTCGGTTTGCATGTCATGACACACAGCCTGGTCCTGTTCCCCAGCAAAGCTTTGCTTGTGCTGCTGACACCTTATTTATTTTACACTCGGTCATTTGTGCACAGTGTTCTTCCTGTGTAAGACTGAGAGAACTGGTCTGCCCTGGGAACACTGGAGAGGGCTTTGGGGGAGAAGCAACGACACGGTGACAAACCTGCTTCCATTCCCTCTGCTGAGTTATATAGCTAGCAGCCATAGTTTGCTGTAGTCATCCACAGATGACTCAAAGCTAAGGCAGGATTACTAAGCAGAGCTGCACCTCCCAACTAGCAATTTGAGGATTTTGCAGGCTTTTGTAGAAATGACCTCACAGTGACTTTTGAGGACTAATGTATTATAAAAACACCAGGAGAAAAATAATAATATAGTCTTGATTGGAGTGGAAGAAACTCCTCTGTATTGTATCACAACTTCCCGTGTCTCCTTTATTTCGTTCATTGTCCTTAGAATTAAATGATACTCATTTAAAATTACTAGGTTCATGAAGCATAATGTAAAATTAAGGGGTATGTCAACTTAAAATACACAGTTCTCCATCAGAGCAATTAATTGGTGAAATTAGTCATTGTTTCATAAACTGAAAGCAAGTAAAATATATGTTTTCAATCGACAAAAATGTCACCAATATCCTTTAATTATTTTTCCAACTAAGTCATTAGTATTTTCTTTACTCTTACAAAGACAGGTTTTTCACAGTATAGTATTAGCTTGCAGATATCACCACCTCTGCTTCCCAGGTTGAGTCCTTCCCTTTCTGTGCAGAATAAATAGCACTAAAATGCAGCAATTAAGAATAAAGACCACCCTCAGGCTGTATATGAGTGGCTCCAGATTTACCACAGCATGTATAAAAGCAGAATTTGGCCTACATTTCTAACCAGGTTCAGATTATTCCCTTTTCTTATTTTACTTCATTATCATGTGGCCATAATGAACCCAATCCAATGGAAGGAAGGAATCATTATTTTCTTAATATTTCTTCAAGATTTAGGATGGTTTCAGTAGTTCATTAGTTGCTGACTGCTCCAGATATACATGGATTGAGAAATATGCTTTAAAGAGAATGAACGCTCTGCCACTGGGAACATCCATGGGCTAAGAACATGCACTGACTTAAGGTCCACAAATTGTCTCTCTGAAGTCAATTACCTCTGAGCACAGGTCATGTACATTCAAGCAGCTATAACTCATTCATTGTGCTACTCGTGATCTCGTAATATTGACTGAGACAAAGCTTTTTGACCCTTCTACAGCCATTGTTAATGGAAATGAGATTTGACCCTGTGAAATTGGAGCTTCAGCTTGTGCTTTCAAAATTAAAACATCCATATTTAATCCTACTGCCAAAAATCCAGCCAGAGATATGATTATAAGCTATAGCCCACAGAGGAATTGTGCCTGATGAGAGAGGCATGCTCAGAAACCTTAAAAAAAAAGTAAATTTTCATTTTTAAAACACTTTAAGCTTGAAATAACTAATTTGAAACAGTTTGGTTTTACCAGACATTAGAGCAGTAACTAAGAGAGCCTTGCTGGGGTCTTTACGAAGTGAGGTTAGTGGTATCACATACCCTGAATCTCCACCCAAGCAGATATACCTCCTATAAGTGCCCGTTGCTGGCACTGCAAAATCTGTGCATCAGTGCTCCAAGACTGCCTACAGAGACCTTACCTTTGTGCCAGTGTCTGTGTATTGCTGCAAGCTCCATGAACACTCCTTCAGACTGACCAGCCCCCAAGCTTGATGAAAACTCCCACTTCACCAGCATCTAGGGAGGAAAGTAGCTTCCATTGTACTCAGGATAAATTAAAAAACTTAACTCAGAACCACAGTAATCTTTCAATTAATTAATTTAACCTGTGAACTGCAACAACCTAAAGATATCTGCATGATGCCACACTGGAGTAGTAGCTCATCACCAAGTCACTCACAGCATGACCCGGTGTCCAATCGCCTGAATTCTTGCAGACATGCCTCGAGGAGCTCAAACCTCAGAGAATCAAGAGGTTTCAGAAGTCTAAGGCACTTCTATTTTATTCCCTGTAAGTCCTATTTTTTCGGTCTTACTATGAATTGCTTTAAATGAATACACATCAGCTAAGGGAATTCCATTCCTAGACTGCTTGAAGGGTCAGGACTTTTACTTCAAAATTAATTAGTGAACATTAATTACTCAACAACAGTTATGAAACATTTAAAAGGAAAAGGAAGAACCAGAAATACCATTAGTAAATACATTCCTGAGGAAATTATTTAATTAGTGTTTAATTACTATTAAATAAATTTATTAGTCGCTAAATATTAATTACATAAAGCACCATTTTTAAACTGCTGGTGCTATTCATAATTTAAATAAGTACTTTTATCTATGTATTTATTTTCCAGTGTTAAGTGTCTCATAAGGTTTCTCATTAAAAGTAGAACATACCAAATGCTTTATACATTGAATTGATTGCTATTCTGGCTTGACCCCAGCTGCAAGCCTGGCATCTTAGATATCAAGACACAATTCCTAGCCCTTTGGTGATAAAAACAGCTCTCTTACATGATAGCAGAAATAAATTTCTGTCATCTATGCAAATCAATAGTGCCCCTTGATTGAAGAAATAGGTACTGATTAATATGTCCTGGATATTCAATAGCTGCTGCAACATATTGCATCAAATACCAGATTCGAATCCAGGCCTCTTGCCACTGCTTTTTGCTCCCTTAAGAAGTGGGATGACTTCACCGATATCATACAATCATCAAATGACTTGGGTTGGAAGAAGGCTTAAAGATCATATGGTTACAGTCCCCTGCCCCAGAGGCATTTATGTTGGGTCTCTGATAAAGCTGACTTACTGACAGAAGTGGCTGGAATTCTTTTGTGTTGCCCCTCAGGTACTTTCCTGCTGACCTGTGATCCTCTTCCCAGCTCTGGGGATCTATTGCTGGCACTGGCATTGAACTGGTAGGAGTGGGGTGGATTGAGGCTCCTCCCCCCTGGCAATTTTAGTTTAAAGCCCTCTTCACCAGTTTGGCAAGACTCCCTTCTCTGACAGATGAACCCCAGTAGACCATGTTTCTCAAACAAGTCCCATGGTCTAAGTAGCCAAACCCCTGGCTGTGGCTGTAGTCCTGTAGCCATTTGGTGACTCACAAGATTCAACTGGCACTGTCATGCTCTTTCTCTTAGAGTGGAAAAATTGATGGAAAAACTACCACCATTCCAAAGTCCCATTCCACTGCTCCCAGGGCTCTGTAATCCTTCTTGATACTCCTCAGACTGCTCCTGATTCTATCACTGGTGTCCATGTGAAACAACAGCAGTGTATAATAGTGGACTGTATGAGACTTGTTAGTTTCTCAGTGACATCTCTGATCCAGGCCTCCAGTAAGCAGCACACCACTCTAGAGAGTACATAGTTTGGCAAATGGGTGCCTCTGTACCTCTCAGAAGAGAGTCGCGTACTACTAGCAAGTATCGCCTTTTCTTAGTTGTGCTAGTTTTATATATAGAGCACACCTAGCTGCCTTACTCAACTTCAGTGTCTCTTCTGATGTGGCAGATCCTTCCTCTTCAGTGTGTAGAGGTTCTTGCAAGGGTACCCCAGGCTTTGGAGAAGGTCTCTTCCTCCCACTGGTCCTTGCTGTTGCAAGCTTCCATTCTTCTGTACTATTTGCCCCCTCTGGGTGTTCCGGTGGGGGAGTGTTTGGTTGTGGGTCCTCTGCAGACTGCACTTGGAACCAGCTGCCTAACTCCTTTTTCAGCCTCCCGAATGTTAAGCCTTCTCACCACCTCCTGCAGCTCAGCCACCTGCTGCAGGAGGTCCTCTGCCTGGGCACAGCTTTTGCAGGCAACTCTGCGACCTGCCCCGGGAGAAAGGCCTGGGCACTCCCTGCAGCCTGCGGCCTCTCCCTTCAGCAGC
Organism: Zapornia atra; assembly: GCA_013400835.1. Classification (NCBI taxonomy): domain Eukaryota; kingdom Metazoa; phylum Chordata; class Aves; order Gruiformes; family Rallidae; genus Zapornia; species Zapornia atra. The sequence continues at coordinate 108,188 of VZTU01024225.1, read as the reverse complement.
TCCATCTGGGCGGAGGCACTGGGCTGATGCAGACACCCCAGCCAGAGCTGCAGACTTTGCTCTCAGATGAGTGCCCACCATTCTGCCTTGAGGCTCAGGGCATCCATCCTGTACCGTCTTTGACCTGGTACAGAATGGCACATGGTTGCTGGGTTATGTGTGCTGGAAGTCTCTCACACAGCCTCCTTTGAAGAGGTGCCCAGTCTGTGCACCCTCCCACACCACCTGCCAACACCTGCCAGGTGCCTACTCAGTTCCCAGGGCTCTTGGTGGCTGCTGCTCCCTGGGCTGCCTTGTGCAGGTGTAGGGTGGCTCTGGCACAGCCCAGGCCACGTCAGTATCTCCCACCAGCTGCTGGCTCCCAGCCAGTCTCCCTGCTTCCCCAGCATTTCTTCGCCTCAGTGAAACCCCCTGTGAGCAAAGACCTGCTGCTTCGCCCCTGACCAGGCCAGCTCTGGAGCAGCTCTGCTCAGTGACTGACTGGGAATCATTTGTCTCCTGTACAACCAGCCCATGGCCATGACAACGCTCCTTTGACAGAGTGTTACAGTGAATAATAAAATAAATCATAAGACTATTTCTGTAAGCAGTTTGGAGGCTGAGAAAGTGTTTCTTATTTTATTTTGGTGCGTTTGCACTTTGTGAGGTGTTCTGATGATTCTTGCAATACCATTTGTGTTCTGCTTAGGAATAGAAAAATATTAATTTCCCCCATGCCTTTATATTGGACAAACTATATGGACAAATAGCAAAATTGCATCGAATGCCAGATTATCCAAACCACTCGGAATAACAGTGGAATACAGCAGTTGCTGAGGAATTAATATAATTCTTCAGTTTTCCAAAGGGTATCTGATATTGCCTTAGGTCTCATTCCATCCTTCCATCTGTTTAAAGGTGTTACACAGCAGCCTGACTTCTACTAGGTTTAATTACATTTCTTATCTCACAGATCTCGTCGTGGGGTTTTTTTTCAGAATTCAGTGCAATTTCAAGATGAAGCAAGAGAGAAAAAGCTGTATTTGCTCATGACCCAGATTGCTCAGTTTAAAAAAAAAAAAAAAAAGTTCTCCTGCTGTTTTTTAATTGGAACCATCTGTTATTCCATTTCTCTCCTGTAAAGAACAAAAAATTTAAACTCTGGTCTAGGTATCATCTATATGTACCATGAAAATTCAGTGCTCTAAGTTTGGGGTGGAAAGGGGTTAGAAGACATTGCAGCTGATATACTGGGTATCAGAGTTGTTATTAGAGAGAAGGAAAAACCTCCACAAACTTTGTTAAAATTTTAGAATAAAATTTACCTTTTTGTTTCCTCATATCATTTGCTGAAAATATTTGTGTGATTTTGAATTTTTTTTTTAATGTCTCCTCTAGTCAGGCAAAACAAAACCACTGCAAAACTCCCTTCACTTTTGGTGTTTGGAAACATTCTAGTTTTGTTGTTTGTTTGTTTTTTTCCCTAAGGAGGGAGATTCTACAGCTTCTCTGGGTATCCTAATCCAGTGCTGAACCACTGGTATGATTTTTTTTACCCTCGTATCCAAACAGAATTTGCCTTTCTGCAATGTGTGTCAACCTCCTCTCCAATCCTTTTAATTTGAGAATAGTCTGATTCAGCTTCTAAATGGGTGATTACAGAGATGAGGACAAAAGTTACTCCCCTTGGCCTTCTCCATTCCAGGCTGAACAAATGCCTCTCCTGGTATATCCAATCCCTCAGCCACCTTGGTGATTCTTCTCTGATGTCCTCCAGTGAGTCAACAGCTTTTCTATACTGGGAAGACCCAAAGTGGACACAGCACTCCAGATGTGCTATGGTCTCACAAGCACTGAACAGCAGGGATCAATCATTCACCTCCACCTGCTGGCTGAGCTCTTGCAGACACAACTCAGTATGCAGTTAAAATTTCACAGCTGAAAGTAAGACATAGCATACTCTATGCTAATCCCATTAAAAATAGATAAGAAAACTACCTAGGACCAGAATGTGCAAATATTATATTAACATCTCGACTGTATATGAAATTGGACCACAAAAAGGTGTAAAAACAAGAGAAGCTAAAAATGTATTCATTTTCAGATCAGAAAATATCAATGCAAGTAAATTCCATCCCAGAGTGCAAAGATGTAATCATCTGCGGTGGTTTACAACTAGTACCTCAATGCTATTTCTGAAATGCTATTGTTCTTCATTTCCTTTTTTCATCTCTATTTTCCCTGAGGTTGATCATGCACTAACATTGGGGCCACTGAAGAGGAATGGTGGGAGGGATCATAGTCTTTATCAAGTCAATGAAATTATTACTAAGGAAAAAATGGTTCTTGCATCCATCAACGAGAAATTTTTGAAAAATAACTTCAAGTATAATTTTGATTGTATTGAAGAATCATATAGTTACAGATTTGTTATTAGATGATCACTGTGATCATCTAGCTTTCCTTATCTTTTCCTTTCTGAAATTATCAGAAGGGTGTTACTGAATTTAAAAAACATACAATCTTTAGATATGAAACTATCATACAAGTATATTCTGTTACAAATTCCCCTTACAGAAACATCTACCCAGAAACATCTACCCAAAAACATCTACACAGAGCCAGCACATGTCTGACAGGGTAGGTTTGTTGGGTTCCTGCATCACTATAATTTATAATATGCTTTCATAATACAATAAAAAAAGGCCTTTTGTTTCCTAGGTATCCTGCCAAACTTCATATTTTGGGGTATGGCAAATTTGAAACATTTTAAAATATTCACTTTCTTGCAGGTAGCCAAGGCATGCTCTGAAGCAATATAGTGTTCCTATTGACATATCACTGACAGAAGACAGGTGTTGTGATTTTTGTGCCCAAAAATGTTTGATGTCTTTATAATGATACTGTTTTTTCCACTGACAATGACAATAAAAGTCAGTTACAGTATTTCTTCTTTCCTGATTCTCTTTGAAATGCTGAGTAGAACAAATATTTCTTTGTCAGAAAGCAGAATCGCTGAAAATAGTAAGGCAGAAGCAAAAAAAAAAATATTGAATATTCATAAGGTGTTTGTATTTGACATGATATAAATTGCTCTTAGTATTACTGCTTTTAAACACTGAAGTATTTTGGATCAGCCTGTCATTCACTTCCTAATTCGACATAAAAATAAAATATATAGATTAAATAGCAATGTTCAGACCTTATTTTTTTTTCCCCAGCATGGAAAGGAAAAGAATTCATGTCCATCATTTTCCATCACACCAACCCCCTCTTTTTTTAGGAAGTTCAATACAGAACTTCAGTATATGTACACTAATGAAAATCTCCTGAGAATTCTCTGATCAGGTAGAATCAGCTTCATCTAGCTTTAAACATGTAAGTGAGGCAACTAAGTGTGAAACCTTGATGCCTGAAGCAAGCTGTATAGTCAATGAGGAGAGACTGATACCTGTAGATTATGATTCAACTAATTTAAAATACCACCTCAATTAAAATATATGTCTAAAGTCAGATAAACTAATCTGAAACATAAAGCTCTCTATGTATAAGGAAGGTCAGGAAGGATTCAGAGACAGAAACAAAAGAGGACAACTCTTGACCATGCTTCCTACCTTACAGTCCTCAAAAACTCTCAGGATAAAACATTTCTGCTGTTTCCTATAGTTGTCTCAGGTTCAGTTTTAGATGCAAAGTTTTTCATTAATGTGGCTGAAAAGTTTTACCTACCCTAATAAATAGTACAGGATGATGGTGAAATAATTTTAGAACTCAGTAGACAGAAATGCAGTAGTAGCAACACCAAAAATATTACAGCAGAAGCAAAACAATGAGATGTGTTCCAGTCTTGGTGTTTCCAAACACAGATTTATGGTTTCATCTATGGCCTAACTTCCTTCTGAGTGCCAGTTATATTATTGCAGACTGGCTTTGGGAAAAACAGAAATATCATATCTGGAAAAACTATAGCCCGGGGAGATTAAGGTCAAGACCTTCAAAATAGATAATTTTGGTCCCTTGTTTCTAGATTCAGTTTATTAGATTCAGCTTCCACAATGGAGGCACCTAAAAAAATTAGTGTCTTAAAAATGTGCCCTAAGTGGCTTTCCATTGTGATACAGGAAATCTTTCATGAGCTCTAACATGGAACTCAAATCTCCTTACAGCTCACCTACTAAATAATAGTCACAAAATTATAAAAAGAGTAACTGACACTGCTGTATTTACCTATTTAGCTCAATAGATCTATTAGTGTTCTGTACCAGGAAAGCTGTTTCTGAAGAGCTCCTAACACATTTTGGAAGTGGTACCTCTCGTTTACCCACCTGTCAAAGAGCAATTGTCTACTAACTGTATCATATTCCCAGCTTATTAATATCAACTGCACAACATGCTTCTCTCTCACCTGCTCTTCCACTCAGGCTTTGAGGGCTGCCCTGGCAGAGTGTGGTCTGTTTTAAGGCTTATTGATAACTTTTCCCAGCCTCCAAATCAAAGTCCCAAAGACCTGGCATTACAGTCCTGCATTATTTCCATGACTCTTCCTGTTGATCAGCAACACAGTGAGCCAAAAGGGAAATGCTGACTTAAAATCTAGTAATTGGAACAAGAGTTCATTTTGTTTTCATTTCCCCTTATCTTGTAATAATTTGTAGTGCACAAGAACCTTTTGTGCTTTGCCTCTTCATTTGCCCAGAAGCTACTCTCAGAAAAAACACATCAGAAACCAAACTCTGGGCTCAGACATGCCATTAAGATCTACATGCCAAGACCTCTATGCATTTTCCTTAATGTGAGACTGAAGATCAAAGCATAATCCTGGAACAAAACATCTACGTTTTTCTGCTGTGGCCCACAGAAATCCCCCTTTCCTCTAGTTCTCCAGACACTGGTCCCTGAAGCCCCATGGAGCTCCTGGGCTAGTTCTGTGGCAGTTGTTAACAACAAAACCAACAATAACTTGTCAAGAAAATCTTCCTGCCTTAATTCTTTGGGGGGTTCAGGTGAGAGAGGAATGGGAAAAAAGAGAAATAAGCTCTTAAAACTCTCCTATTAAGACCCAGAAGGACCTATCTTAAAATGTGTTTAGGTACCTAGAAAAGGATACAAGGACCCAGTAGGATTCTCTTAAACTGTTATGGACCACGCTCCCTGTAAATTCAACTGGGCAACTGAAAAAGAAATAATCCTCTGGGACTCAACCTGTAAGACACCTAAATGACTAGGATTTTGGCCCTAGATGGACAAACTGCTTTTAGCTACACTGCTGAAAATCTGGGGTCACTTTGCTGTGGTCACATGCAATGACTGCTGTTCTGAAAGTTCCCTACAGGTAGTACCATCAAAACCTGGCTGGAGGCATCAGTATGGATTGCATTTCTGCTGTCCTTTTGATCTGCCTGGATTTACATGACCAGGAAACTGCAGTTAAACTGGAGGGGCTGTTTCATCAACATAGGGAAAAGAAGGAAGCACCATGGCCAAGTCCTTTGAAGGCCCATTGCCTCAAAGCATGATTTACTCTTTGAAACGAAGAGACATGAATAACAAAATAAAACTTCAGTGACAAACTGCTGGCTGCAATTCTCAGAAACACATCTTCCCCCTGGAGCCCCCCCCTTTTTCTTTTCATTTTATAACTCCCAAGTCACAAGATATGAAGAAAGTCTTTAAATCTTCCCTGATGCTTTACTCAGGATATGCCTATGCTGCAGTCTGCCGTGTTGTGTGAATACACTTGAGGTTGCTTTAAATGAACTAAGTTAGATCCCGAGACTCAGTTGCCTTGCAGTAGCACAATGCTCAGTATCAGCTAATTCTGTCTATCTCTTGAGGTTACGGAGGGATTAATAAGCAAACACACACACACCCTCCTCTGGTGGGGAAATGACAGGGAGGAAGAGAAGTGGTGCAGTTCATCTACATTGTCAAACAAAAATGACACGGGGAGCTAGTCAAAGACATTTTTTTGAAAAGAACAGGTTTCCATCAGAAAATTATGATTAGGCCTGCAGGACAAGAGTCCTTAGCAAGGCAATGAATTGACTGGCAATGACAATGACAGCAAAGAAATCAGGACAACTAAAGGTTTTGTTTGCTCTGCACTATGCCCATTTTTCTTCTATTTTATATTTCTGTTTGAATAAGGTTGCATCAGTGCTTAGAAAACAACTGCCCCTTACGCTGCATTGCTTTGTTTTTAAAGATTACTTAAAGACTTTCTGGTTCCATTGCAAGCAGGGATCTGCACAACGTATGACGGAGGGGCTGAACACTGCACCCGGTCTCTCCCTTCAGTCTCACCTTGGATACCAGCTTGATTATGCCACTTGTGCTCTTCTTGACAGGATTTGACCCACAGACACTTAAATGGGAATTTATGGCATTCATACAGCTCTGTTTTACTAGTACGGCAGCTGTGAGCAGTATCGCCGCAGAAGCTGCCATAGCCCTGATACTTCCCAGTAGGAGCCTCATTCAGGTATTATATGGCAGGGAGGAGATTTGTATGGGTGCCTGAATGGATGCTGAACTCTTCTAATTTAAACAATGAAAAAAAAAAAAATCCAAACTCAGCTTTTCTACTTCCATAGTTATTTAAAGGCAAGATCCCTTCCCTTTAACCCCATACACATTGCTTTTCAGACTACTAGCTTTTTAAAAAATAAATAAGTACTTGAAATACTTTAGGGGTCATTTTCACTTCTCAGCATTACAATACGACAATGACAATACATCTCAGATCACACTGTCAGCTCTCTGTTAAAATATCCTTTCCTTGTGTATGATGAAACTTTTTCTTCATGCACCCATATGAGTATTGATATGAATGATCTCATTACAAACCACAGTCAGTGTCAGGAATTTATAAACACAGAACAATAACTGAGCCCCTGCCTCAGCTCATTTGGGAAGAACTGAATTTTCACTTATTTGAAGAGATGCAACCAACCACAAAAATTAATGAGATACTGCTCCCAGGGTCACTTCTGAGTGCTACCATGTTATTTTGATTAGTACTGAAACTTGGGACCTCATTGTGGGTACAATCCATAGTCATTATACAAGAGAATAGGTACTCCAAGATAAAGGACAGAATTTTGACCATATCTCATGAGAGATGAATCACATTAGAATTCTTACTGGGGAAATGAGACTTCTACTTTGAAAGACTAGATGTAACAGGACCTTTGCAGGAACTGTGACTGAAAACGGCTAATGCTCTCTGACAGAAGAAAAGACAATGGTAAAAATAGGAATATTAATATAAATATGACTGAGCAGCTTTTGTCCATCTGATAATATCTTTTTGTAATTCAGAAAAGGACATAATCATGAATACTGCCATAATGAAGGCATCTAGAAATAGGAAAGGGAATTAAAGCCATCTGCAGCTGAGATTTGCAAAGTTAGGAACACCTGTATTTCATTTATTCATTTGTTTAATCCTCCATTGTCCTTATTTTAGTTAGACCCAAAGAGGACTAGGCTACTTGTTAGCTACATCACATTACATTCTTTGCTAATAATAATCTGGGAATATCCCCAAAGTCCAAACGGAGACAGGGGACTGATGTGCTGTTAAAAGGTCCAATACTTGCCTCTGGAATCTTAAAGTAAAAAGTCCTGTAGGTGTTCAGAATATTTACGATGTCCCATCAAAGACAATAACTGTTTGACTTTTTAAATATATAGAAAAAGCTTCAGCTGTCAAACATTTCTATCATAGGGAAAAGCAGGTCAGCAAATACATACAGACTTGCAGTACTGAAATTTACTACTATAACTGGTCTCTAGTTATGGTAACACTGTAAAGATAAAATGAGAACACACAGAGCAGACTGGAATTTTACAATTCTTTCTAAACATGCATTGAGAAACAGCAAAAAATCAAAGTTAAAAGGAGTTTCAGAATCTGTGCTGGTTCCTAGGTCCCTAAGCCAATTTTTGACAAGCACATATTTTTTATTATATACATTTTTCCCCTCCTTTATGACTGCCTGAGAGACCCACACTAATAACATGATGTTGTCTGGATAATTATACAAAAGGATGTGGAAAACTGAATGAACACAAGGTCAAATGGAAAAAGAAAAAATACTGAAAAAGTACCAAACTGTGCTTTGTCTAGTATTACTTATACACCTGATTGATGAAACTTGAAGTGGAAAGATCGTCTCATATTTCAAATTATGGACAACTAAATGATTCTGACAACTAAACTCAGTCCTCTTGGCTTCCTGGTTAACCTGAAGTTAATTAACTTTATTTCCTCTAAAAAACATGGACATTGTTCCCTTCCTTTCTGGTTCATCCACTTAAATTGTGAACTCTTCAAGGCAGAGAACTTCTTACATTATACATGTATACAGCAGCTGACAGAGAGAGATCTCTAGCTGCTGATCTATAAACATAATGTTATCAGGTAAAGCCTCACCATTCTTTCCATTATTTCTTCCAGCTGGAATTACAGAAGCTCGCCTAGCTCCCCTTCTCCAGCTGACTGATTTGTGCCTGAGGAGTGAATCCTCCCCTATCAAAGTGAAGAAATGGAAGAGAGCTCCATCTATTCCATTTACACGTGTGTTCCCAAGGTTTGACTTTCACCATTGAGAATACAGATGCTTAGATCTATAGAGCAGGGCTAGAAGGGACCAGTGGAAATCATCTGGTCCACCTGTCCTGCTCAGGCTGCTCTGAGTTTCATTCAACTCTTGAATTTCTCAGCAGAATCCATAACTGTTTGTGGGATGATTTTATTTTATTGCTAATTTTGTTTTGTATGCTGGTGGTGGTGATTTGGGAGTTTGAGGTTGGGTTTTTTGGTTTTGTTTTGCTTTTTACTTTTTGGAAGGGTTCTTAAATCTTAGCTCTCAGTCAGATTTGGCTGTTTTCCAAATTTTCAGAGGTGGTTTTAAAGCTGAATGTAAATTGACACACTTGACTGTGTATTTTTCTCTTTCTTGGTATTTTTTCCCTTTTGTTGTGTAAAGTTAATGGAAATTTCGTATAAGAAACTGTTTCCACATCCAGAAGGAGTGACCTCAAGTTTCATTCTTATGTTCTTAGCCTTGTTTCTCATTTTTCATGCTTTTTAAATTAATCATGTTAATTTGCAAAAAGTCAATTGATATAAAGGTAATGGGGTTTTGAGAAAGCTGTTAACAGTAATTTGCTTAATTAACAAATCATGTATAAAATCATGCTCGCTATAAACACTGCTGCGGAGCAAATGCAATCCATTAAGATTCATAGGAAAGCATCATGTTCTGCTCTGTCAAAAAGGCTTAACTGCTGATGAGCAGGTTTTGAATCCTGAAAGCTGGAAAAATGCATAGTTCCCTCTTGTATGCCCATTAAACTCTCCTAGACTGTGGACTATTTGGGTCCTACCCTGACAACTGCTCTGCTCTGTGCTGAAGTCCTGTGTAGCCAAAGGGGATGTGCCATATCATATAATGTATTTAACAGAATACCATTTGGAAGTTTGTGGTGAGCATCCTGCTTGTGGCAGGGATTAGAAACTGTTAGGAATGGTAATAAAATCAAGAAGCAGGGTGTTACTGGGATATGTTGAAATGGAAAACAGAGCAGATAAGTACAGCACACCATGACCAGATCCTCCAGTCACAGATGAGAGAGTATCTTAAAATCATTACAGCAGATGTAAAGTAGATATTTTATTGTAGGGAACTGTATGTGCATTGATGAACCATTTTATGAAATCCACCAATTCCAGCTTGTCTTATTAGGGCCCTTCTCACTCTGCTAGGTAAGCATGACAGACCTGCCTGCGAGTCAGTGAGTTACCAGCCTGGGCAAGGGCTGCTCAGAAGTCAGGAACACACTAGAGAATGTTTCCATCCACCAGACTGGATCTGCTTCCTTTATAGTGATACCAATCTGATGAAGAGAACGATGCTGCTTTGGTTTATGCCATTGAAGAAATGATATTTTTCTGTTTCTTCTTGCATTTGATTTAGTCCAACAGTTTGCTGCTGCCTTTTATGTTAGCTGATCACCAGCTTAGAGTGACCACTCTAGTAGTCAACAGGTTTCAGATTTTGCTTTGCCAAATTCAGTCCCTGACTTCCAAGGTTTTCCTCCTTGAGGTATCAGAGACTTATTATTCAGTTATGGGAAAAGCAACAGCCAGGAACACCTTTCACAGTGTTATGAGAACTATGATGCATTTAGACAAGAACAGAGATTAATTAAATAATATTTTTCTGGAGGACACTCCATAACAAAGAGAAAGACCGGGGAAATTGTACATTGATGCAAAACTAGGGAGTTCCCACAAATATAATTCCTAACAAATATAATTCCTAACTAACCATCCAAGACTTCTTAAAGATGTCTGCAAAGAAGGGTGTGCAAATTTGTCTATATTACATTTTACTTGCTTTTAAATACTAACAGAGGGCTTTTTCCACATCAGCTTTGGGAAATACAAACCTTTCTAACACTAACTGGACACCATTTACTAGAAGATATACAACATGCATTCAAGATCATGGGCATGTTCCAGCAAAAGTTTGGTGAAGGCCACCAGTTCACCAGCTTGGACATTCCTGAATATTGTTATTGCATCCGAAACCTTAGAGTAACATGGCCTAAAGGGTGTTTAAAGAGAATCCTAACTCTGCTTGAGGAAGTGTGTCAGAGACTAGCCTTTTCTCAATTTGAACTCTTTCTACATATGCTTAATCAGTCACCATTAGCCTATTTTCTGTGTCAGTCCCTCTGGTACAACATACTTGAAGCCAAGAGAGGATGAAGGCAGGGTTCTTGAAATCTGGGACCCTTGCCTAGAAAAGCCATGGATGCAACTGAGNNATGGATGCAACTGAGCCAAAGTCATAATCTTGGACAAGGATTCACTACACATCTGGTTTCTGCCTGCCAGCCATCTGTTAAGTGGATTGGGTGTTGGCTGGAAAACCCCAGTTATCAAGAGAAAAACAAAGAGCTGTGAATTGGGTAAAGACAAGTGAGAAGTGAAAAGGCAATAAAAAAAGGAAAAAGGTGAGTGATAGAAAGTTTATGAAGAGCACACTGATATTTTACCAGACTTTTTACAGTCAACTCTTACTCTTAAATAGCCAATTAGGTGCAAAATTCTCCTCTGAGGGAACAGAATGCCTTGAAAAAAAAAAAACCAAAAACCAAATTAAAAACACCTGGAAATGCTACTTGGAGAAAGAGTCATGAGTGTATAATACAATACAACCAGGAAGACTTAGCAATACAAATTATCCCTTCAGACATTCTGCTATACTGTGTACAGAATTACTTTACAAAAGTATTATAGGACAAAATCTAGTATAAGGTTAAAAAAAAATACAGATGTGTATGTGTGCTTCTCTGTGTGTGTATATATATAGATATCTGTCACACTCTAGTTTCACTGAAGCAGTATAGAGTTGCACAAGCCAAGAAGCTGAATGTCTAAAATGAAAGGGATATAAAATATAGCCATATTCTAGAAGAAAATGAATATCAATACACAGCTTCCACGTGATGCTAGTATCATTGATTTTTGACAATAGTCTACGTATGAATGAGCTATAGTTAATAGCATAGGAAGTTATAACACTCCCTCTTGTAAGTATTGCTTATTTGTTACCACACTGCTACTGAGTGAAACGCATCTTTGGTTGCTGGCTGCCATGAAACTCAATCATAGTGTCCTATGTGCCATGTCACAGTAATTGTTTGGCAAATGATTACAGAGTGTGCATGTGCACCCACAAAACAAGTCTACCTAAAATTCACTTAAAATGCTGAAGAAATCGTGTGACTTTTCATTGTTCAGTGAATGCTACTCATGGGATCTAAGCCTGGAAGAAACCTCTGTGGTCATCTGAGCTGATTTTCCTGAAAACCCAGTTACACTACTACTCCAAATCAATTCTTATTTGAATTCAAAGTGGTTTACATTGGTTTTGTTGAAATCAGTTTTCTATCTTGTATAATTCAATTTGTATTCTTCACAAAAAAGTCCATGTCAGTGTTTTGATAACAGTCTATGGGATTAAGAACAAACACATGTTAAGAGTTCATAGATACATTCTTTCAAGATATGATCTCCATTTTCTTTCAACATCCTAATCCCAGTATAATTTAAACTTGAAATGTTTTCCAGATATCAGGAAGATGAAAGTCCCTCTACTTAATTTGTTAATATTAATCACACATTGATCACACATTGATCTCGTGATCAATGCAGTGCGCTCTCGTGAGCAATGCACTCAGTCACATCAGGGTAAGGTGTGTGAGAGACTTTTCAAAAAACAGCTTAAATGATACACAAAATAAACAGGTCTGAGGCTAGAATGACCAAAAGGCAGTGAAGCACTTACTTTCATTTTCCTGACACATAAATGTTTTTACTCCAGGGCATAAACATCTATAAAGAGCTCATTTTTTAAAATATACACCCAGTGTTTGATATCTTTAAATATCTCCATAAGATCCTTTGTTATTTTAGACCATATTGTTATTGAATTTGCCCCAATGACTTTTAACCATTTTAGGAACATAACAATGGACCAAATCTGTGACTCTCAGTCATACCTTAATCTCACTTTCTGTCCTTCACAACAAAGAAGTCATGTCTTTTAGGCCAATCCCTGGGAGTTTTTTGTCTTCCAACCCAGGAAGCTCTGCTGTCTGTTTACTAGAGCCATCAGTTCCACCAGTGCCTTGACTCTTTCACTCTTCTGAGCAAGCGGAGGGCAGTGGTCAAACTCCAGTTTCTCACCTATCTCCCTGGGTGTTTCTCCCCCATGGTATACCAGGCAGAGGGGAGTGCAACAAAATTATAACATGGTCCTCAATTTCTCAGGCCCTTATCGCTGTTATGCAAACTAGTAAGGTTTCATATATATTCTCTATGGATCCTTCATTAAGGCATATTTAGTGCTTGATTAATTTCTTAACAGTACAGAGTTATCTTATGACTCCATATTAATGTGCCCTAAGTAGGCTAAACATTAATAAACTTGAATGTGGTGGTAAAACTTTAAGAGGCACAGTACCAGCTGAATTCCCCCTCCTTCAGATCAGATGCTGCATAATGACTAAACATTACTCTGCTAGTTTTATGCAAATGAAGGAGATGGGGAGCTAAACCTTAAGGAATGTAATATTTTCTTGATTGTATTTAATTTAGGATTAACTAACCCTGATTAAACAAGACCTTACAAGTACATCAACAGCCTGCAATTAACATGCTGTTTTGGTAAACACTTGGAATCAGAATTTTTTGTCTGCCATGCTGCAAGAAATGTGTAAGTATTTTTTCTACTTCTGCCTGCAATAACTAGTAGTTAAAATCATGAAACCTGTGGATTATAAGCCCTTCTGATGTGTCCTCAGATAAGTATTGTGAAGAAGAAAAAAGGCAGTATTAAAAAATTATTATTAAAAAAAATTAAAAGTGTAGATGCTTGATAGGTCATGCTGCAGAGTCCTCAGTAAATCACACCTCTGAGCAGGGATGGTTCATGACTAACTTTGCAGCAGCAGCTTCAGAATGAAAGACCAAAATTTGGAGACCAAAAGACAAAACGAAGAGATGGTCTGACAAGGTGCAGGGAAACTCTTTGTCCTGTTCACAGAAAAACCTGCCAAGAAAAGTGAGGCAAGGAACCACTGGAATGGGGCTTTTCAATCCCCTTCCCTGCAAAAATCAAAGCCCATTCCCAAACAAGGTTGCACTCATGTGGATCCTGCTACACTGGTGCTGGTGCACCCTAGTGCTTTTCTAACAGCAGCTGGAATCCTAAAGTTCTTCACATCCAGCCTTCCAGTCGTCCTCCTTGAGTGCTGCAGGTCTGCTCACACATCCTTGACCACCGCCTTTCTGCCAGCTGAACAGACAACTGACCTCACCTCCCTCCAGCTGTGCAACACCACTCTCTGCTCTCCTTACCTCTGCCTGCTGAAACATTCACATGAATTCTCCTAACTTGTCTCAGGCAAAAATAACTGAGGTTAGCAAGGACCTGCTGCTTAAAGAGCTGTGGAAAATTTAGATCCTTTTACTTCAATGGGTGAAGAAGCAATTCTTACGAGCAAGTGAGCAGTCACCAAAGACCTTTAGCTTGGGTAGATGTTTTAAGTTGTATTGACACCCCATGAAAATGCCCTAGCACACTTCCCAGCTACAAGAAAAATGAGTAGGAAGCAAGGCACTCTAAAGTTTCATCAGGGGAACAAAAAGCAACAAGTCCTGTAAATAACCGTTTTCCTTTGTCAGCTTGTGATTTCTTTCCTCAGAAATACCCTGCTTTGCTAAGGACAGTCTGAACTACCAGGAATGACAATACGTTTCCTCCAGTCAGGCTCCTGTTCCCTGAAATACTAGGTTTATGTCCAGCAGCACTCAAATCATGAGCACAGTTAGTAAAATAAAGACCCAAATCGTGCTATTTCATTTTAGTTACTGGTTCCTTTCCCATCCCTTTCAGTATTCAGTGGCAATTTTCACATGACATCCTCAAGTCCTGTTTTCCTGAAATGAAATTGATGGTGTTACGGACCACTCTCTAAAAGGATGACTATAAATCAGAGTCACAAAGATCATTCAGTAAAACTGAAAGAAGTTAATCTGATATCTCCTTTGGTATTAGAGCTAGTTGGAAAATCACTCCTATTTTTGTTTCAGATAGGAACTAATCTTTGAGTGATTTTGGTCTTTACTTTTTTGTTCTCTTTGGTTTTAAGTAGAAAAAGAGAAATTTCTAGATAAATAATTTTCAATAAAAAATCCTTAGTGCTCTGAAAAAAAACCCTTAACATTTTATTTTAGGGTTTGGTGGGGGTTTTTTGTTTTCTAATAACTAATTTTAAAAGAAATGCAGACTTATGTTTGTTTGGTTTTTTCAATAAAACAACATTTATTTATTTATTTTCTCTTTATCAGAATGAAATCTCTTCCCTGCCTCCTATTTTGTTTTTTCCCCCCAACAATATTCTCTGAGGAAGCTGAACCCTCAGCATGGCATTGTTAGACAGCATGAAGGTTAAATAATGGCTGCATTGCAGTATATTTAGTTGCTTGGAAGCATTCAGTCTCAACTTTAAAGTTATTTTAACAGGGTTTTTTGCTTTTCATTCCTTTTGAACCTAAAGCCTGTGACTCTATAAACCATCACACCAATTCCATGAAGTTATGTAGTGGAAAAACCTAAAATGAGTTCCACTCAAAATTTTAAAAGCTCTTATTGCCTCTGCATATGCTACTTAGCCTTGAGAAAAAAAAATCTATCAATATAAAAGTACTATGAAAGGCAAAAAGCTTTTCTTTTTTCTTTGGCTTGAAACACTGAGTTTTCTGACCCAATTCTTACTGCTTTTCCAACATGATAAATTTGGAGTAACTTCCTTTGAAATATTGGGATTACTCCGGTGTAAATCCTGGCTCAATGAAAGAGGAATCACAGTTCCTAACATCTTACTATAGAGTGAATTCTAAACATGAATCTGTTGGGTAAAATAGTGACAGGTCTTTATATTTTTTGTTTTAGCATTCCATATGGCAAAATAAATAAATCAAAAGCGTGCTGAGTTTCTACTTCAGCTGAAATATCTTCAGTCCTTAAAAGAAGGAGTTCTTGGTCATTTGGTGTAAATCTGGAGTAAAGTAAATAACAACATCAAAATCATTATGTCATGAAATCAATAGAATCGTTCAGGATTTACATTTGTCTAACTGAGCTGACTATGTGGTCTAGCTCCATGTCTTCATACACAGAGCAGCAAGACATCAGCATAGCATTACATCCAGACTCCCAAAGTTCCCTCATTAAAGAGCATGATCTCTATACTTTGTAAGATTTAAAATAGAACATTTTCCAGTTGCCAAACCTTATTATACAAGATTATATTAATTGTATCAGTCATGGAAGTGAAAGCAGTTAATTGATTAATTCTTGTTCTACTAACTTGCATGCCAACACCTCCCAGGAACGTTAGCCGTAGGGACACTTGTGAAAGGCAGTCAACCCATCTCCAGGTCTTTCTACAGATTGGGGATTATTAACCAGTCCCCACTGCGTAAGGAAGGACTAGTATTTTTAGCACAATTCCCATCTCAGCTCAGCTCCTTAGCACTACTACTATTCCATCAAATTAATGACATAATATTAACCCTTGAACCCTTGGTGAATGAGCAAGGAAATCATCATGCCTGATATGCTTTGGAAGCAGAGCAACCCAAAATCTACAGATCTCCACTTAAAAGGTCCAAATGTAGCGAGGAGATCTCAGTAACTCTATGGAAACCTCATATTAATTTATCAGCTCTTTCTTTAACTTTTAATTCTCAGGTGTCCTCATTGAGTCTTTTTGAAGTCAAATAGACATGAAAGAAGCATGTCAACAAACCTTTGGAGTCAGCCTGCTGAGTAGCTATGAAAGGCAGAGTTTAATTGGCAATAGTCCAGAATACAATGGTGAAACAGTATTTTTACTGGTACAGTTTGGTTCTGTCTCAGGGGACAGCTTTCTAATACTGGTACAAAACCTAATTTACTGGTATGGCTCCAGCTGGACATTTTGCCCTTCTGCTCCACATCTATTTCTGTATCCTGAAGTGTTGTGCTGGTTTTGCCTGGGATAGAGTTAATGTTCTTCATAGTAGCTAGTATGGGGTTATGTTTTGGGTTTCTGAGGAAAACAGTGTTGATAACAGAGAGTTGTTTGAGTTACTGCTGGGCAGTGCTAACACAGACCCAAGGCCTTGTCTGCTTCTCACACAACCTCACCAGGGAGTAGCTGGGGGTACACAAGGAGATGCGATGGGACAGCTGACCCCACTGGCCACAGGGATATTCCATACTGTACGGTGTCATGCACAGTATATAAAGCTGGGGGAAGAGGACGGAATATAAGGAGATTTGGAGTGATAGTGTTTGTCTTCCCAAAATAACTGTTCCATGTGATGTAGCCCTGCTTTCCTGGGGGTGGCTGAACACCTGCCGGCCCATGGGATGTGGGGAAGGAATCCCTTGTTTTGCTTTGTCTATGTGTGCAGCTTTTGCTTTACCTATCAAACTGTCTTTAACTCAACCCACAAGTTCCCACTTTCAGTCTTCTGATTCTCTCCCCCATCCCGCTGTGGGGGAAGTCAGTGAGTGGCTGTGTCATGCTTAGTTGCCGACTGGGGTTAAACTATGACAGGTGTGTTTAGAGCTGGCAGCCTAAAGCTTTTTTCATGAATAACACTCAAATGTTGTTAAAAATAATTTAAAAATTGTCTTCAAATTATATTATCCTTACCATTTACAGGCCACCAGAATAATGCAGTTTTCACAAGCATAGCCTGTCCAAGGCAAGAGAGGAGGTCCTCAGACTTCCCAGTGCCTTAAGGACAGTCCTTCACAAAGTCCCACTCTGATGAATCAGACAGAAGGTAGGGGGGAAAAGGCCATGAAGAATTATGAGTTTACAGCTTTCTGTCTCAAGGATGCATGACACTTGAAGTTTTTGTTACGAGCTTCAGAAAACATTATCAACTTTAATGAATAAAAAAATTAACTGGCTTGGAAAGTATAATTCAAAACCATCCCCATTTCTCCTACGGATTCTTTTATCTTCTAGCATGAAACTTTTGGAAGCTTCATGTTCCCCTTTACCACATCTTCTCCATAGGATAGACACAAGCTAGTTTCTTAATATTAAATCTCAGACTAAAAACAACCAACAAAACACAACCAACAGAAAGAAA
>VZTU01024225.1:0-90437 GCA_013400835.1 Zapornia atra | reverse complement strand
AGAATGAAAGGAGAATCTGCTTCCTGATCTTGGCAACCAACTGCCCTTTACCCAATGGTGTTGCATCTAAATGGATGATAAACAGATTTTAATAACTGTCTGTGGTCAGCCTCATGCCAGATACAAAGCTTGGCTGATGCCAGTGCCTGTGCACTGTGCCTCACAACAGACAGCAGAGAAGCTAAGTGAGCTCTGCTTTCACAGCAGAGTTTGGCACTCTGTCAGGTATCGAGTCTGCAAGAATTTGTCAGAATCCCCACCTCATCACAAGCCTACACCAAACTGAATCTATTGTCTTCCTCAGTCTAAGATACATTCACAGAAGTTTCATTATTTGGACACCTGTTATAGCTAATTCAGAATCTGGATTTAATAAAAAAAAAAAAAAAAAAAGATTTTTTTTCCCTAAAAACTCCATGTTAATCATTAAATCAGCAATGAATAGTTAAATCCTGAATTTCTTCTCTGAATACATTGAAAGAAAACAGAAAATAGTTGTCACTGAAATCTTAAGAATAAGCAGAGAACAAGATGGTAAGAATGCTTGTGCAATATGGCAGATCAAAGAAACCTGTATGCAATGCTTTTTATTTCCTTATATGAAATGTGTGTAATGTGCAACAAATAGTAAATTTAGCCTAGATCTAGCATATATCAAGTTAGAGCAATCTTTTCTCTGGTCTCTTCTTCCCCAAAATGACACTTTGGCAATGTAGTCTCTGGGAGTTTTACCCTTTTTTTCCCACATTTATACAGGCTTAATATATTACTATCTACACGCTGAAAAATGAGACTGATTTTCAGCCTGGTTTGAAAGCAGTATTTTATGCTAAATATTTTATTTTCCAGTTAGCAAAGATTGCAGAATGGCTTTGAAAGGTTAAGCTACTAGATATAACTCTTGCAGTTGTCGGGCCTATACAACAGATTCACAAGTATCCAAAATGATTCATGGAAAGAGGGAACGAGAAGGGGAAAATCTGACTTTGAAAGTGAAGACAGATTTGAATATAGAAAACACACAAAAAGAAATCTAAAGCATCTTTCCAAGCTAACAGATCATGGCACATTACAAAGCTGAAGTTGAAGCTCTGACTCAGAGCTTCACAGTGTATCTAATTTAATAAGATCTCAGACAGCTTGTGTTGTGATATTCAAAGGGCTTCATTGAGAATACATAAATCAGTGCTCACCCCACTCCATGGGACCCTAATTAATTTATTTGTTACTAATTTCAGGAGGTTACCAACAAGTATGGAATATACAAACCATGATTGTGGTGTGAAGAGGCCTTCAAGAAAGCTTTTACAAATTCTCTTATGAGACAAGCATATATGGAGTGTTCAATCAAATGCTGCTCAAGAGATCACAAATTGCTGATACCTACATAGTGACCTTCTGCTACAATTCATCAATGGGTTCACCTAGTCATGTAGTACCCTGCACAGGGGGCAGAGAGAAGACAGTAGCAGTGGAGCAGGGGAGGGGAATTACTCAAAGTGTGAAACCTTCCAAGCAGTGAAAACAGATTTTTTGTTGAAACCAAAAGAATGCCAAAAATCAGCTTTGCAGAGCATTGCAGGTCAGGAAGGAAAGGGGCATCAAACTCCAACAAACTGAAGCAAGTGAAAAAGAGTAAACAAGAAAGGTGTTTTGCTTTCTTAAGTCATCCTTCACAGGCACTCGGGCTCCTGCAGCTGTCTCCCTGTGTAAAAACAGCTTGCTCTGTAGAAGATCATGTTCTTTTTTGAGGTCTTTTGCAGTGCCTCAGCCTCCTATGGTGAAGTATCTCTTAATACATCTATCTTGTGGTGCAGTGTCTTGGAGATCCTATTAAACTGCCAACGCATCTTTCCACAGCAACCTCCAGAGACAAGGACCTGTCCCCTCTACAGATCTGTGAGCCCTTTAATAGATTATGAGTAAGCCTATTTGATGTATGGTGTTGCCTTTATTTTAATAAAAGTATCTGTTGCTTTGTAGTGTTTGTATAGTGTTGTCCATATTTTACTTGAAGTGTTCTTCCTTTGTAGTGTTCTGGTATGGCCCCGAGTATTGTAAAATATTAAAAAAAAAAAAAAAAATCCAGATATATGTCAGAGTGACTGAACCTGCATGGATCATTTTTACCTGTCTCTGGTCACATCAGTCCATCCCCATCCCTATCACCAGGGAAGCTAATCAGACTACCAAGCTACAAGCAAGCAAAAACCCCCAACACCGTCCACATCATTTTCCCCTGCAGGATTACTCACTACGCCTCTCATGGAAAACGAAATCTTAAAGAGAACATGAAGTGCTGAAAGGAACCCTGCGTCTAGAGAATTGGGAGCTACACACTTAAATGGATGGCTGGAGATTGTAAGAACAGTTTATAAAACAAAAGAACCATTTTCACTGTAGTAAGTAAAGCGAAAGCAGCCCACACCCAGTTTGTGCTGCCAAGAGTAAAAGGCCACGGGAGGTTGTTTCTGAGGTGTTACTTATATTGGATTTTAAAATGGTCTGAGGGGACAGAGGGTTAAGCCATCAATTATGTAATTGTAAACGAAGAACCTTTGGGAAGAGAAGCAGAAAATTGTACACATAGAGAATGAGCAAGACATTTAGGAGAGGTTCAAGGTTAACTCTTTTCCTCCGCTCCTCTGAATTCTGTTAGAGTTCACATCACGGTACAAAGCCCAGGGAACAATTCTGGAGCAACAGGAAAGCAATTCCTAAAATTGTGATTTTCTCAGCACCTTGAGAGATGCAGCAGGAACTGTTACAGGAGGAAGGAAAGGACAAATATAGTCCCTGCTCCACCGAGACCATATTGTAGCCACAGCAATTCAAATGCCACATGCTTCCTGTAAGGCAATCGTAGGGCATGCTGTTAATGTTCCTTGGCCTACCAGCCACTGCCTTACTGTCAGCACTGCTGGAAATGTGAAAAAAGCATACAGCTGGTTTGTAAATGGGAAATCTGATAAGAAACAAAACCAGAAAATGCTCTGCAAAAATGTCTGTGCAAGTGCAATAGGAAAGAGACACAGTAAATGCCCATCCCTAACTCAAATGGTAAAGTAGAGCTAGCTAGCTGTTGGGTCTCCAAAGCTGAGACAAATACAAATAAAAAGCTTTTTCTTGGATGAATCTCATGGCTGCTGAAAATACTTAGGTGTTTTCTGGATAAACAGGTAGGAAGCAGAGATGTATTATAAACCTTTCTCCTTCCTCTTTCCCATTTTGTTTCCTAATAGCTACCCTAAAACCCCAAGACCTGGAAACCCAATTTACTGGCCCAAGCATATCAGCCATTTAATTTGGGTGGTTAAATTCTGTTTCTGCACTTATCTAGAAGCTCTCCAGCCCAGCCAGGGTTTTCCAGCTCGATGCTGAGGCAGCAGGTAGCAGGCTGAGGTAGGAAGCTGTCCACCTCTTTCCCATCTCCTTCCTGCCTTAGACAAGGGAAGGAGCAGGGTCCTACTCTGACATTTCCAGCAGGAATGTCTGAGACCTTATCAAAGAAGCCTTACCCCTCACTGCAGCTCAAAGCTCAGGAAACACCTCCCCTATGCATTATACCAGATCCTCCACAGAAAATGAATTGCTAAAACACTCTAGAGATTTGGGAAAGTGTCTCCGTTTCCTGCAGGACAAGTCAGGGGCTCTAACATACAGAGAGAGAGAGGAGAAGGTAGGGAGATATATCCCCTGATGAACTATTTTTGGGCTGGTGAGTTTAGATGCTAGGAGGTAGGAAGGATGACAGCACAAGGTGATCCAGGACGTTCAGGCAAGAGGTATGTGTTGGATGCATCCTCTCTTAACTGGAAGATGCTCTCACGGAGTGTGTATTCTAAGCTGTAGTACAAGAGGGGCATAGAGCATGGAAAGGATGTGCTCGTCCTCCTCTATGTTCTGTAAACTGCTAAATATTCTTCTGGCTTATGTCTACGAAAGTACCAGGCTGACAAAAATAATCACTGCAAGAAATATTCAGGGTGAATTAAAGAGCACAAGTTCAAAACAAATACACATTTTTCCCCCGTTTGATTGATTTTATTTTTCCCTGTTGAAGAATCTGTGGAGTAGAGAAGACACACATTTTAACTGAAATCAATTGTCTAGGATTTCTAGCCACATTGCCTGACCCAGAACTCAGTAAAGTCAACGGCAGTCTTTCCATTCACTCCAGTGGGCTTTGGATGAAATCCATGCTGCTGAAAGTGATGATGTGCACTTTCAGATACAGTCAATGCATGCAGTTTTTAAATGTATTATTATTTTCTTGCTGTCTCTTTAAAATTCTATTTGTTCACCATGGTACTGTGTAATATGTAGAGATTTTAGTACTAAGGACATGGCTCTCCATTCTAAGAATCAAATTATTATGTTTCTCATACAAGCAATTCTTATGAAATCAAATAATATAATGTATCAAAAATGAATGCTAGCTTTATGTTTCATCATTCTATAATGATGTTTGCTTTCTTGAAAACTTATGTTTCACTGAATGTTTAATAATACTTATTTCCAATGATATAATTTAATGATTTTTGCATAAGGTATTCAAATTAGATATACCCTCCAATATATTCAGTATCCCAAACCTCTGATCATCTATACCAGAACATGCTACTGCAGTGTACTTGGCTTTCCCTCCCTTAGGGAGGATGCATTCTTCAAATGTTGGCAAAAGTCAGAGCTTGGATGCATCAAATTATTCACCCAGTCCCAGAAGCATCTATAGCTTAAGCAAAGCTATAAAATTTCTTTGTTCTCAGGTTTGGATCAAAGCCTGTGGAGCTACAGGCTATAAAACCAACCAATCAACCAACCAAAGACAAGACAAGCCATACTCTACGCCACTAGTTTATGGTCTAATTAAAGTAACCAAACTAGACAGATACAGCTAGTCTCAAGTGTGCTGTCCAGAAGGCAGGGAACCAGCCACCGAGCTACTGTGACCCTGTCACAAAACAAAAGCTTTCAGCAAGGATTTGAAGGTAGATAACTCAGGGATCCTGTGGGAGCTTCCCTGCCCTGTGTGTCCATCGTGCTACTTTGAGAAATGTCTACTGTGTTCACTATAAAAGACAAGAACGGTCTAGTCTAAAATATAGTCTCCTTTTCTCATGTAAAATCATTTAAAATTTTGTATTAATTCAGGAAGTTTTGGACATCATAATGACTGTAATTCATTAACAGAGAAGATTAATAATAACTAATTGCAAATAATAACTAATTGCGAGTATTAATTGACTAATGCTAGTAGAAAGAATGCCTTTGCCTGAATGAATGACACCAGTGAAATGCCAAGTATTTTGTCACTGACATCCAGGGCTGAACTGGTGACCCCTAAACCTTCCCCTCAAGAATGGCAGCGTTCCCTTGCGTTCTAGCTACCTAGAACAGAATGGCTGCACATGTGTATTCTCCTCAGCAAGTACACAATACGAGGGCACTGCCAGCTAGAGCAGTTGTTCTGTTTGTCATTGAAGTTTCATCATCAAATCAGCAGGAAATTAAAAATCTCAGACTTAGACTTTCATTATAAAAAGATGTTTGGGCTTCTATTTTTTTATTGAGAAACAAAGTGTTGGCTAAAACACAGCACCTTTTTTATTTAGAAATCATTATAGAGGTGACTAAGCCCTTGACCCTCACTACACACATGTACAAAATACCCCTAAGAGTTGCATGCTTTTGTACAGGTGATGACCAGGAGATTCAGCTTTGATGGGGAATAACTGCATGTAGACCTTTGTTCTGAGTTGCTCAGAACAGGGATTGCACTGCAATGAGTCCTCTGACCAGCTGGTGGCATCTTTCTAAAGATTTCTCAAAAGGAGAGTTGGATTTAATCATCCAGTTAGAGGGAGAAGTGGATCGCTGGGCCGCGCTCAGCGTAGTGCGAACACAGTGCAAGGTCCCAGCATCTCCGCGCACCTTTGAACGAGCAGGGATGCGACGTCAGGCGGCAGGACGCAGAACTATGGCACGTTTACATTCATCTTTCGAGGCACTGATGGAATTACTTCCCTGCAGCATAGCTGGTACATATCATAGGTGCTCATGTCTGGGTTGCTGGGGTGTGGGGTGGGTGTTTGTTTTTTAATACTAATGTAATTACTAAAAGTAAATTAGAACGGACTGTTAACAGACCAGGAACCATTAACTTAAATCAAACTCTTTCTCTATAAAAATCTCCGCATTTAAGTTATTATCATTGGGATTAATCGAGCCAGTGTAGAGATCATCAGAGTAACAAATCCGCCTTTCATAAATATTTTAATTTCTGGTTCAGTTTCTGCAGAAAGATTTCAAAATAGAGATAAATCAACAGTTGTTCTCAGATTAAAAACTCTCTTTCTGCTTTATAAAACAGTTTTTTTATAGAGAAATTACGTGTAAGGAATTAACTCAGGTACCAAAGACTGAAATCTTGAGAAGACAAAAGCTAAATGAAAAGAACTGTCACTTCCTACAAAGGGGCACAAATTTAGCTGGCAATGTAACCCTTTGTAATGCCTACTGCTCTGCCTCTAAGACTTGCTAAATTAAGATAGAAAAGGTAGGACTAACAAAAGAGGTATCTTCAGCACAGGGATGACTTATGGATCAGGACTTGTAAATTCACACTGATATATATATTGTTCATCTTCTTCATCCTACAAGTAGGAAATAATAATGATTTTGCTTATGTGGCAGGAAGGATTTAACTGCCACCAGAAATACGACTTGCACTTACACCAGTCGTGAATCTGTCACACAAACTTTTCCTATTCAGCTGAATGTGCGCACCAAAGGTTGAAAACTACCTACCTGGAGGTGTTTAAAGAAGCATCATTACCTCATAGCTTGGCAGTTTTTAGTCTTTTCGTGGACTTCATGTGCCTGGACATATTCCAGGAAACACTGACTTGCTTTAGGTCACAATTTTTGGCTCAGAAAGATGGTAGATAACGCACACACACATACACACCCCCTGTGAAAACACTATGCAGTCTCATCAAAAAAATTTGAAAAGAGTTTGATGGCTTTTAAGTGCCTTGTTTAACACCTAACACAAAATACATGAAAAGCACATTCTCCCTTCTCAGGGGAAAGATGGCAATGCAGCAAAGAATGTGACACTTAAAACTTCATTTGCAGAGATTTTAATTTTAATAAAACCAACATTTTGCCCATCTCCACAGAAGACAAAAAGCCCAAATTATCTAATGATCTCAAAAAAATATTTTTAATTTCCCTATGGAGTAGATGGTGGGGTTTTATTTTTTTTTCTAGAATTTCAAGCACAGAAATAAGAAAGATTTTTTCCTTCTCCTTTTTTTTTTTTTTTTTTTTTTTAAGAAAGAAGCCTGGAAATGGAACACTAAACTCAATCAGATACTGAAATATAGAAAAATGACCCATGACTGGATTAATGAAATAAAAACCAACATGCTAATTGGAAAGAAAATCTGAAATGGTTCTTTCCCCAAAGGAAAAGAGAAGCAGCACAGACATGCCTGTGAAAACACCGTGAAGAAGGACGGGTGGAATTAAAACATTGTCAAAATCAGAGATACATTATTTACTTCCATGGAAGCTAAAGGCAGTCTATATTGCATTAAAAATAAGATCTAATAAACAAGTTAACAACAAATATTGCACCAACAAGATTAAGACATGACAAACATACACTGACTCTGACCTCACTAAGAAACCTGTCTCACTAGTAACATCTGGCCTTATTTTTGTACCTGCTTGTAGTGGTTTAACCCTGGCTGAAGGCCAGATGCCCACCAAAGCCACTCTATCACTTCCCCTTTCAGATGGAGAGAGGAGAAAATATATATTGAGAGGCTTAGGAGTGGAGATAAGGACAAGGAGAGATCAATCAGCGTCATGGGCAAAAAAGACTCAACACAGAATAAAGGAAAGAAAACTCTCTAATTTCTTACACTGCACTGCATAGCCAGGGACACCAGAGTTGGATAATGAGAAGTACAACCAGACCTTAAAACACTTCCCCCCACCCTTCTCCTTTTAGCAGACTTCACTTTAGTCATGATTTCTTTCCCTTCTTCCCCCCTAAATGTGGCACAGGAAGGGGCAGAGAATGGGGGAATGGGACTTCCGTCAATTCCTCAGGAGTTGTTTTCCTCCTTGGCCTGGGGGGTGCATTCCTCACACCCTTCCCCTGCTCCAGTGTGTGGTCTCACCCACGGGAGACAGTCCTCCATGAACTTTTCCAACGTGAGTCCTTTCCCATGGGGCTTCAGGTCTCACCAGCTGCCCCTTTGTGAGTCACTTCTGTGGGGTGCAGTCATAAATCATAGAATGTCTCTCAGTCTCTCAGGCCCAGACTGGTCCCCCAAGGGATCATTCCCAGCACCCAGCAAACCTGGTGCAGTGAGGATCTCTATCTCTCTCTCTCATCTCTGTGGATCTATCTCTCTCCACAGGCTGCTGTCAGAGGCTTCCTCCAATGCAGCTCCCAGTGTCTTCTGTGTGTCTCCACCTGCTCCAGCGTGGGGCCTCTCCACGGGCTGCAGGTGGGGTCTCTGCTCCCCATCATCTTTCATGACACACGCTCCACCATGGTCTTCTCCATGGGCTGTAGCAAAATCTCTCTCCAGTGCCTAGAGCGCCTCCTGCCCACACCTTCCTCCCCGGCCTTGGTGTCTGTGGAGTTTCTTACATCTTCTCATTCCCTTCTCTGGTGGCAAAAAGCAGTTGCTTGTGTTTTTTTTCTCCTAAATGTGATTCCCAGAGGCGCTGTGACCATCGCTGATGGCCTCAGCCACAGTCAGCAACAACTCTGGCCTTGAGTCTGCTGGTGTTTGCTCTGTCAGGCCTGCAGAGACCTCCTGGCTGCTTCTTGCAGAAGCCACCCCTGCAGCCACCCCTGCCGCCACCACTCCTCCAACAGAACCCAGCCACGCAAAACTACAACACTGCTGTCACCCAGACTAAGTTTCTCATAAAATTTGGTGCTCGTTTTGCACTTGTAGTCATCCAATTGTACTACATGTGTATGTGGGATACTCAGAGTCCCCCAGGATTTTGCCCTTGTTCACAAGCCCGTTTTTGAGAAAGTTTTTGGAAAAAAATATATAAAACAAGGCCTAGATCAAGCTTTTGGCCTAAGATATTGCAGCAATATATTAACAAGCAGTATGAAAATAAATTCTGAGTCTTACATTGCAATTGCCTGCGTAGGTCCACAGCAGCAAATCATTCTTAAATGCTTTAAATCAATCAGTAAAAACAGATCACGACAGGTCCACTGCTAATTAAATTAACTGCTGGGTAAGAAAGATCAAGGCTAGATGTGCAAACTTTGAATAATTTGAAGTGCCCAAACTATCATGTCATTGCATCCCTGCTCACATGCTAATAATAAACGATCACAGGATATTGAGAACTTGATCCAAAAATATGCTTATCTGTGTCCCCTCTGGGTCTGTTTAGAGCTCCTTCCTCAATATTATGCACAAAATAAGAGGTGTTGTACAAAGCAGTAATGCATGTTGTTTTTTACCCAAGGAATGGAAATTCTTATTTCCACACATTTGACCAAACTGTATGGCAAAGAAAATTTTATTTAAGGTCAACAGTTATGCAGCTTGCACTGTGGTCATGAGAAGCAGTTAAGGTAAACTCTTTTTTTTGGGAAATCAGCCATTTTCTGTATTATTGATTTTATACAGGAATCTGTTTCAAGACTACCTATTGTCATCAGTCTGCATCATTCTCCTAAGTGGAAGCAACATTTTCACCCACAAGTGTAGGACAGGGGATAAATTACTCTTTTCTGAGAGCTGAGTAAAATTATCATCTTGCCAGTGTCAGAGTTCTTGGATGTTTAAGGAGAGAAAGGCTCCCCACATTTGTTTTCAGAGAAGACATAAACAATAATGACTGGCACATGGTACAGTGTCGGCCACTTGTAGAGGACATGATGCAGTTGGAATTGTGAAAAGCCAGTTGCCAATATAAGCAACATGTGGTAATGTCCTGTGTGAGATCCAGGAGGACACAAACGGAAATCTTGATTTTCCTAAGCATGTCTGTCTCTCCAAGGTAAATTCACTGTATTACCTACTTTATTTGCTTTATTTATTTATTTGCCTAGCTGATTTTTACTAAGGAAGTTCAGTGATGTAGGTGTTTACAGGAAATGTTTGCAGAGGACTGCGAATCAAAATGAAGAAGAACAACCTGCAAGTTCAAACAAACACGCAGGGGCTGTGTTTTTCAGGGCACTCTAGGTCACATCACTGGTGATGAATCTTACTCATTAACAAATGTCAAGAGAAAGGTATTAGAGCCCACCTGATGGATCCTGAGGAAGGAATCATGTTTCCACTGTTTGGAAGAGAATAAACAGGCAGTGTGGTCTTATTTTGAGTATTTGCACAAGTTAAATAAGATTGGTTAAGAAAATTCTGTTTATTCCATGTCTTCCCTAATACCTGACTGAGCATTTTCCCCAGGAAAATTTATTTTGGAAGAATTATTTGTTCCCCTGGGGATCGGAAGATCAAGAGAATATTAGCATCTGAGTTAATAATCAGTCACAGCCGGGCACTGTGGTATTTTACCACACCTGTGGTATTTTAGCCAAATGAAAAACCGAAGCTCCTCAGAGAGGAACTTGAGATAAGCAAGCAAAAAGCCTTTAGAAAAGTGTGCTTGAGTGATGTAGAACTACTGCTCCTGTAGACTAGAGCAGCACAGTATGGTGAGAATATTATTATCAGCATGAAATGAAGCAAACCATTTTGACATTTCCAAACTCCACTTTTTCATATAACTTTTTATCCCTATGAAAAATTTTGCTATTTCTTTTTTTTTTTTTCCCTGACTCAGGACCAAGTGTCAAAATATCAATCTCTTGTGAGACAGAAATTCCATTTTATATTAGCTTTCATATCAAGAGTAGCATCTCATTTTCTCATTTGAAGAATCTCTATTTTTACTTTCTCCCATTCAGCCTCTGAAGAAAAATAATGTACATTAGAACACAGAATCATTCAGGGGTTTCTGCTTCTATTTTATATTCTCAGTTCACATGTAGTAGTTCAGATTTAAGAGGTTCAGTCTGTTTCTCTTCATAAATTCTGCTTTAGCTGGCTGCATTAGAAGGCACAAGGTAACCACTCTGCAGCTGGGAAGGCTCACTACTGTGTGCAGAGGCTGATCGGTTTAGCTCTGTAAAGACCACACTTGGGGGTATTCCACCAGGAAAATGTAGTGAGGAACACCATGCGGATCTCAAAATGCTTAAATATCACTGAGAATCTAACAAAGGTCTTTAAGCTGTGTGCTCTGGTGCCTTTCAGGGTACATATTTTGGTAAGTTTATATCTACTGGAACTCACTGGAGGCGTGTTTTAATTTTAACTGTACCACTTTGCACTATCAGTTACACTGAGCTGGGAAGCAAGCTGCTTCAGTGCAAAAGGAAGATCTACTCCCATCTCAAAGTCGTACATTTCAAAGGTAAACCTTTCCCACTGTATAGCAAATGGGAATGGTGAAAGCTGTCAATGATAAACTACTCTCAGAAATTAAAAAAAAACCCCAAACAAACAAAAAAGAAAGAGAAAAGGATCCATTTGCCACATAGGAAGATGTCCTCAGATCACTGAAATTTTCATTTTGGGAACACAAGGAGACCCTTAATCAGGCGGAGACAGACTGTCTACAGGCCAAAGAGTTTCCTTCTTCCTAAAGAGACAAAATTCTAAACACGGTGAAGTGTGGAGGGGAAACAGAGGTATAGAGAGAAGTCCCTTCCTTATGATCTGCCAGCAGGTTCATGGCCAAGCCAAATTTGAAGATTCTTATTTTAATGCCCTGTCCAGGGACCTTCCAATCCTTGGATGCAAATTGTTATCAAAAGAAGCATGACCCATTAAAGCAGTATAAGAAAAGACTCCAGAAGATCATATGGTTCTTGGAAGAGGGAAAGAGCAGCATCTGTGAATAAAAACTAGATTTGTGACCAGCAGAAAGTTGCCTTCATACAGATTTATGCCATCAGTCTGAACAATGTGTTCTCTCAGATATCTAATAAGCAATGAGCTCACACTAAAGTCTCTCTCATGGGAGGAAATTAGATGGATCTATTGTTTTTACCTGCCTTTCTTTTTTCACACTGTAGAAAGTAATTTCTTGGAGACCTCTGTCCTCCTGTCACAAATGTAGCTGAAAATGCCCAGTCAGCTCAACATTACAGGGGAGGGGCAAAAATTTAGGCAGTTACGTACACTCATGCATATAGCATGATCAAAGCAGCCATATTTCCTCAGGAAAACAGGCTAAAAATAAATGTAACGCTGCTTTTCTGTCAGCCATTTGGAGCTTTGGCAGGACAAATTGTTTTATTCAATAGCATTTCATACAGAAAAATATAAGCTACAACGTTGCCTCCTACACTCCATGAGGAAAATTAATTTGGCCTCTTGGGCTCCTTGCTATTAATCTCCATCGAGTACCCCTGCCAACGCTCCCCCGGAGGCCACGATCCTGCAGAAACACTTATGCCCATGAGCACCCCTATACATTTCAACTGTCACAGGCTGGAAGTTTAGCATTCCTGAGAGATCACTGTCACGGTAAGTTCAATTCTTAAGATAATATTGAGAAGGTAGCTCTGGTCAATATGCATTACCAAGATATTGTGAAGAATTCCCCCAACCTGTTTATTCTACTTTGAGGCAGTTTCACACCACAGGTAAAAGTACTGGGGCGAGGGAGGGTGTAATGTTAGGATGGATTTACCCCATGTCTGTACCTACAAAATGTCTTAATAGTGCACTTGGCAAAGCACTCACTAAGCTAAGAAGGGAAATCAAAGCTGAATGTCTGAGAATTGAGTTCAGCTCTGAGGCCAAGTAACACCAGAGATACAATGAAGGAATCAGAAGACATATAAAACAAGTTTCTGCTGTACTAGCTAAGAACTGTCAATCTGGTGGGTGGGCTTTTTCTCAAGTTAATTACACTTCAGAGTTGATCTAAAATCCATAGATTTATAAAGAAAAAGCTTTGGTGGGATTATATTCAGAGTGATCAAGGTCTTCTGAAAGCCTAAGAAGTCAAGTATGACATAAGAAAATACATTATAAGCTGGCTGTTGCAATTATAAATAATGCAAATCAGGTGCTTTTGAACTCCTAATTCCTACA
This sequence comes from Zapornia atra, assembly GCA_013400835.1. Taxonomy (NCBI): domain Eukaryota; kingdom Metazoa; phylum Chordata; class Aves; order Gruiformes; family Rallidae; genus Zapornia; species Zapornia atra. Next base: position 77,265 of record VZTU01024225.1, on the reverse strand, counting down.
ATACTAAGCAATAATTTAGCTGTGTGTGGCTATTTAATTGTGTATTTTTTCAAGAATTTCAGCTCTTTTCACAGAATAAGTATAACAAGTACTTTTAAACTTTTGCTGGCCAATGAAAGAGTATTGGAGGAAAAAAAGCAGAGGATTTTGCTTACCCTGCCAACTTGGAGTATAGTGGTGCAGCTGTCAGAGGTCTCTGAGACAAAAGGTTGCCACTGACTGACAGAACAGAAGCCTTTCAAGTCACACTTCAAGGTCATGAGGAAAGAAGGGTAAGTCTCTTTTTCCACTTCTCAAGTGTCTATATGTGCCACCAAAGAGGCTCTTTTTAGCTTTGCTTTCATCAATTAAGCTGGTGATGCCTTCCCTGGAACAGATGCTCAAAGAGTTTGGAAATATAATAACAGCACTCATTTATTGATTGCTTTGATCAGATACTAGGCAGGAGGGAAGAAAACCTCAACATACACGTCAATAAACAACCTGGAGCCTCTAAAGTCATACTGAGAGAGCCCGAGAACTAACGATGATGCTGAGATGCTCAAAAAAGAAAACCCATGACAGTGAATCAATATAAAGCCTTGTGGTAAAGAATGCTGAAGTAAGAGGAGGAATGTTGGGTCACTGTGAAAAGATCTCTGTGGCCTGTGTTAAAATGCTGAGACAACTAATAAGGAACCCTTCAGGTGCAGGGAGTAGGTAAGATCACCTCCCTCTCTCCAGATGACTGTAGAGGAAGCTTGGGGTGATAAGGCCATGGACAAGGCTCAGGTTAGAAAGGCTGAATTGAGGCCCTAATTATGCTGTATACTTCAGACGTCAGGAAGAAATAAGGCTTAGTGGCCTCTCCTTTTCTCTGGAGACAAGTGCCTTGTGCTTTATACAGGCTCCAACAGTGTCTGACTGCAATGGGTTTGGATAACCTCTACAGGGCTATGAGCTATTTGTGCTGAAGTTGTTCCTGGAGTGCTTATAGTGTAAATACACTGAGGAGTCATCCAGAAAAAACAAATGGGAGAGGGAAAAAAATGGCAGTAGATATGCAGCCCTTTATTGAAGATTATTAAGAGAAAATGAGAGGAAAAGGCTTTCAACTGAGATGAAAGGAATGCTTGTTGGAAGAAATTGAAAGAAGTCCCACTACCTCAATAGCATTTGGTGTTTGAAAGAGCCAGGTTGTGACCCTGTCAGAGGGTCTGAGAATTTTAGTACCTGTTGTGGTATATTCTGTGTATGGCAAGCTGTAAGGTAGAGCTGTGTACAAGCTTTTAAAATTACATTGATGTGTTTTTCAAAAGCTTTGTTTCTGCAAAAGTAAACACACGAGATGTTCTTAGAAGACCAGTAATTCCCTTGACACAGCTGATTCTAAATTCTCAATGGGAAAGCTGTTAAGGATGCACATAGACAAGAACTTCAAGTGATACTGAGCCCTAAAATATAGAAAAGGTACAAGGCCTAATACTAAAGACCATGAACTCAGGGGTGTGAAGTGGTCGTGAAATCACATGGAAATTCAGCAAGTCCTGAAACTATAACACTACAAGTTTTTGGAGTGTGTTATACAAGAATTTTTAATCTTTGCACTCAGTCTTCTAAGAAATTCTAATCTTAACTCTTTGGTGGGATTTGGGAGCTATATGTCAATGTGAGAGCATCGGTACACACTCCCTGAGTGGAAGCATGGCCACGAAATAAGCACATTTGTTACCTTCTGGTAATTGTCTGTGTGTTCAGTGTGTCTCTATTAGTTTTGGGTGTTTTATCCCTCAGCAGAAGACATGTAAATTCCCTCTCAGGTTACAGATATGCCTGCAGGATCACATGGAATAGCGGATAGGGTAGTTATTGTGACCATTTGCCCATTTTGCTAAAACAAAATAGGGAGGAAACAAATAGTTAGTGAACACTGGAACCACCAAGGGTTGATTTGACCTAGGATCTGTATCTCATTGACTCTCTTTGTCATAAAAAGCTCTATCAATATGGCAGGACTGACATGCCTTGCACAGCATCCTGCAATCTTTATCTCCCAAATGCATGTCCTGAGCTTTTCCAAAGCTGTGACAAGATAGGTTACACACTGCTGTCCACTTCTGGAAGGAAGCTCTTGAGCCCTCAAAAATATCCCTTGAGTTAGACAAGCACGAGACAGACAAGGGACCTCACAAATGGCCCACTGTCCCTGTAGCAGTGACACAGCCTTCAAAGGTCTAGGCTCTAACCAAGGACTCTTCTGTGTCTCAAGCACAGACAATCCACATTGCATGTAAATGCCCTGGCATCTAAACCCACTTGAGATCACAGTGCAGTTTCCCACTCATGTAGGATACAAACAAGAACTTTCTTACCCATCCAGCTGATTAAATAGACAGACGGCGAAAGTGTGAGCTTCATTTCCCTGGGAAACAAGGCTAAGAAGAGCCTCCTGTGAACTGCTGAAGATCAAAAGTGCCAAGTTTTACCAGTTCCTCTTGCTAATGAGGAAAACATTCATTACAAGTGTTTTCAAGAGTAACAGTATGTTTGCTCCCACAAATGGGTATCACTGACAAGCACTATTTGTAGATATTTGGTAAATGCTTAAAACTCTATTTTTTAATGTCATAATAAAACCAATGCAGAAGCTGATGAGTCAGCAGGGCTGTGATACTTTTTTGCTAATTATGTGCTAAGGTTTATGAAACTAATAACTGTTTTTAATAATAGTGAGGAGGAGAAAGCTTACATTTAGAGAATGCATTAAAATTTGCACAGGTAATTGGATTGTATGGGAATTCAAGATAAGAATAACTTAATTAAAATGAAATTTCAAAACAAATGACCCAGGTTGATTTTTAATCCCTTCATGCCACCTCTAAAAAATAATTTACATCTCCGTGTAGTCAGTACACAGTCATAACTGGGCGTTACAACTACTAGATGAGGAGAAAAGCTAGGCAGAGGATGATTGTGTAAGTGAGTAAAAGGGGATTAGAGGTTCCAGAGTTCATCTATTAAAGTTACATTCATAAATGTCCAGACTATTATGAGAGGCAAACAACCAACCCCCCTAAACCAGGCAGTCACAATTTCTTATTTCCTTTGTCTCTCCTCCTTCCCTTCCCCCTGTGCTGGCTACTTTCTTTTAGACCATCCTCATCAAAGCACATTAGCTTTGTTCTTGGCAGGGTCAGGTCTACATTCCCCTATTCTCACCCAGCTTCAGAGTTGATCCCATTTCTCTTCCAACTAATAAATCTTCTGCTTTAGCTAGCAAGCACTCCAGCATTTGTGTGCTGTGTTTTCACCACTCAAGTTCCAATCTGGAAAGGTCTTTTCTCTCAGTTTCCATGTACCTCATCATAAAATACCTTTTTCAGATTCTTATTTGAAATGTTTCCGAGAGGAGCAGAGAGGATAATATTGAGCCTGTTTAGGTGTGAGTATTGATGATTAGAGAGTGCTCAGGATATGAGAGGGAATATCTACATGCTGTAGGAAAAGGTAAGGTCTATTAAATCTTCTGCCATCAGTACCTCTAATGAGAGACTGGAAGTCCACTGTGCTTGTGTACCCATACCCTGACATCCGTCATCCTGAGCTCAGTAACTCACTGAAAATGAACAAAAGATAAGTGAAAGGAATTATTATCCCAAATTAGAGCCAAGATGGACATACTAAGGGTCCCATACGCTGTGCCAAAGCAAAGAAGTGAAACCAAACCCTTGGAATCCCTGCCTGGTAGATTTTGCTCTCCTTGACAAGGTCCTTCAACCACTGCAATTCCTCAATCAATCACACAAGAAAATGCGTCTTTACTGTGAGGGTGCCTTGAGCACTGGCACAGGTTATCCCAGAGATCTTGTGGAATGTCCATCCTTAGCAATATTAAAAAAGTGCCTGGACAACCAGCTCCAGACAATCCAGCAGTGGGGGGCTGGATACAATGACCTACAGAAGTCCATTCCCACTTCAATCATTCTGTGATTTTGTGATTGACACCTTTCCAGAACCCCAGGAAAATCAGTAACTGCTGTTCCCAGGGTTGAAAACTCTACTGCCTTCCTGTTGGGAAAGTCTGTCGCTAAAAGGGAGGCCAGGCCTGAGGTTACAGAGAGTTCACTCCTCTGTCCAATTTCACAGTACCTTTTACAGGACATAGTTGGACAAACATGATTATCACTCTGTTTTTATTTTATCTTTTGTTTTCCCAGAGAAAACTGCTTTTCTCCACTAGGATAAAAATAGACTTCCACAATTGTTCTATCCCTTTAGACTTAGTGAATAATTGAAGAATGCTTTCCCGGTAGTTAGTAATGAAAGAGGTTTACTCTGAGCCTTTCTCCATTATCCAGTGCCAGCACTTTCCTCTGTTGCTGAGGTTGCAAGAGAAAGCTAGGGGTGACAGGTGCTTGTATATCTCTTCATGAACAAATGAAGCAAATCCTGCTGCCATCTGGCTGGGAGTAAATCTGCAGGAAGTCCACTGGATAACTGAGAAGACTTTGGATGTACTCAAGAATAAATGAAAGCAAAATGTTCAATTAAATTTTTCATCTGGCATGTTCAAAAGAACATGTGACTAATGAGACTGACATGTCTATAAATGTATGATAAACTATCAACCCATATGGCTTGCTTTTTTTACCAGTTCTTCCCTCCTACTCTCTCGATTACTCACCTGTGGGTAACCTCAAGGCAGTTTTCCTGCTATTATATCTTGGTTCTTCTCTACCCATGTTAACCAAACTTCATTGAATTTCTTCTCTGCAAAATAGATACCCTATTCATATAAAACAGTTTCCTACGGCAACCCCTGGCAGCTCAGCCTCAGACAGGAGGAGGGATCTGTGCAAACAAAGCACTGCCTCTACTGCCAGTACAATTTGTCTTCCTTTTATGGCAAACATCCACCCAGTTACAGCCCCAGATCAGGGTCTCCTGCTTATACATTCCATTGAAAGACCAGGGCCCTAGTTTAATTTTTGCAGAGATAAGTTTGAACTACCCCACTGTAGAAAGTCAGAAAAGATGCTGCTTATTCCACAGCTTTAACATTCTTCTAAATTCTTTCATGGCCATAATGACATTGTATAAGATCCAAGACATTTATGTTAGGATTTGGGTGGGAAAAAAAAAGAGAAGAGGAGGGGAATATTTTTGTTTAGTTAGGCCTTGCCTTTGTTGTTTTATTTTGGGTTTGGTGTTTGTTTTTTTTTTTAATTTTTGGAGCTTTTGTTCTTGCAAGTCAAAAAGAGCAGAGGAACTTCTTGAAAGTGTAGGGACACAGGAGGACATATGCAATACATTAACAATTCAAGCTTCAGGAGTGAAGAAGGCTATTTAAGTTTCATTTATCTATAGACTTCTGGCAGGTTTTGTTGTAAAGAAAAAGCAAAATAAAGTCCTGCAGGTTATTTCTCTTCTCAGAAGAGGAAACAAAAGGATCATAGGTATGGTACCGACAAATTGCAATGAAGCATTGCCTCATTTTCTGTTACTAGAGCTTTATGGATACTAGAAATCCTAGAAGGACTGAGGTTTTACATAACCTAGATGGAGAGATTAGTCACAGAAAAAAAAAAAAGCTACTAGAAGCCCCATACTGAGAGCTGCCATTGAATTGAACCAAGGCTGCAATGCTTTGTTTAACGAAGAATGTACAGAGTAAGGCATCTGTTGCTTTGGTGCAGACCTTAACCTGCTGCCCCTGGGAAACAGAATATTAAAAGGAATTGCTGTGCTTGGGCATACTGTAATATTGGAGGGGGGAATTTTTAAAAGCCATTAAAACCTGCCCTCATTTTTAAAAAAATCCAACAAACTGCTAAGGAAGTCATAGCCCCTAACTGTGAGATTGTTCCTTCATTTTTCTCTTCATTCTAAATTTGCTCTGAAATCAACCTGTCTTTGCCTTCTAATGCACAACACTAAGCCAACTGACAACACTATCATCCAATTTTATTCATTTTTGCCTCTGTTTATAATTTTTAAATTCTCACATTCCTAAAAAAGTGCAATGGTAGCAAATTAATAGAAAATTAATTAATGTTTCAGAATGAAAAAGTGCCTTGTAGTAAGCTCCATGTGAGATTCTGAAATCGGAATTACCTGACCTTTTGGAGAGGTTACTTGATTACTAGCATGTTAGTTGGCAGTGCTTCTAGAATGATCCCTGCCACTCAGTGATGAGGTGTCCTGGAGAAGAAAGGGCAAGTGAAAGCAGAAGGAAAGGGACCACATTCTTTGAAAGGCAATGAGGAAGGAGAGTGCCAGAAGCAGTCAACAACAAAGGTATGCGAGAGCAGGATGGGAAATGTTTGAGGCTTTCAGCAGGTTCAGACTCCATAGGACTTCACAGACCATACTTGTGCCACTCCTGAACCTCAGAGCTCACTTCCATCTATGGAACTGTCTTCCCCAGGGAACTACTTTACTCACTTCCTGCCTATGATAATCATTCTATGGCTTCACCATGTATTATGTCCAGCAATTGTGTTTGGTTTTTTTAATTTCTCTTTTCTCTTTTTATTTTCGTTGGGTTTTTTGTAATAATCTGATCAAACGTTTCCAGTCAGATCCCTGGACCTTTATTTATATTTAATGCAAAACCTAAATAACTATTCATTATTCCCAGTATTCTCCTGTGAGAGCTCGAGTGTTGGGACATAACAGTTTCTTGCTTTGGATTCTGTTAAATCCAAATGGTATTGGTTAGAGTCAGTAAAATCTATGTGACTTTTTGTTAAAATGCTGGCAGGATTCAGCAGGGTAAAGAGGAAAACTGCTGCTGACCAAAAAGGATTCAGCTGTATGCCTAGAATTAACCCTCCAATAAGGCACAGGAAATCCAACTGTGCAGGCATTTATCTTCATTCACTAAGAAGCTACTTGTTACCACATAATACGGACAGTTAACTCATTAGCTGGATACAGCTATTCCTATATTGCCAACTACAAAGCAGTTGACTAAACAAAGAGAGGATGCAAAGCAGGATCACAAAAGACTCTGGTCATTGTCATCAAACAAGGCTGTTTGCATCGGGGGAGCAGTGCACATGAAGTAGCACACATGCTACACCAAGTGAGTGAAAAGGGAGGACTATTCTCATCCAAATACAAAATGTAATAGAACAGACAAACCAAAGCCTAAAGGAGAAGGTGATGAGAGGAACAATCAAGAAGCCCCACTTGGAAAAAAAAACCCTCACACGTGGGAAAATAAAACAGATATCAGTGTGGCAAGAATCAGCTGGTGGTATGATGGTATATTTTCCGTGGGATTTACACCATCGAAAAGAAACTCTGTTGTTCAACTTCTCTGTAGACTGGATCAGTGTTGCAACAAGATAGGGAATCTCTTCTATAGAGATAGGCCATCAATTTGATTTTCAGATTTTGTTTCAAAAAAACTAAACAGCAGGCAAAGTGCAAATGTCAGAAAATGACTAGAGAAGGAAACATCTCAAATGAAGGGAAAACACACCTGGCATTTTCTGAAGCCTCTTATTTAGACTGCTTGAGTCTCAGCAGGTGATGTTTAGGGTTTTTTTTTGGTTTTGTGTGGTTTATTTTTATTATTTATTTATTATTATTTTTATTATTTTATTTTATTTTAGGAGTTGTGTCTTGCCTATCCTTGCTTCCAGCTTAGCCTGACATCTTAGAAAAACTTGTCTCCATGTTAATTGTATATCAGAGTGATATGTTGTGCATTACTGTGACCCCCCAATCACATATTGTAACTGGTTTTGAAGCATTTTTTATTTCTCGATCACCACTACAGGGGAAAGAATGCAACAGAGGCATTTAAGCATGTGTTAAATTCTGGCAGATATTATTATTTGCTCTTGCAGCTCAGAAGGCCAGTGGTAACCTGGTCTCCATCAGAAGAGGGGTAGCCAGCAGGGACAGATTGTCCATCTCTACTCTGCCCTCGTGAGGCCCCATCTGGAGTCCTGTGTCCAGATCTGGGGCCCCAAATACAAGAAAGATGTGGAACTGTTGGAGAGGGTTCAGAGGAGGGCCACAAAGATGATCAGAGGGCTGGAACACCTCCCTTACGAAGACAAGCTGAGGGAGCTGGGCTTGTTCAGCCTGGAGAAGAGAAGGCTGCGGGGGGACCTCATTGCAGCCTGCCAGTACCTGAAGGGAGCAGAGAAACAGGAGGGGAATTGACTTTTTAAAAGGGTAGACAATGTCAGGACAAGGGGGAATGGCTTAAAGCTAAAGGAGAGAAGGTTTAGTTTAGCTATTAGGGGGAAGTTCTTTACAGATAGAGTGGTGAGGTGCTGGAACAGGCTGCCCAGAGAGGTGGTGGATGGGGTCCTGAGCAACCTTGTGTAGATCCAGGCCTGGAGGTTGATGGCCCTGCCTGTGGCAGGAGGGTTGGAACTCAAGGATCCTTGGGGTCCCTTCCAACCCAGACCATTCTGATTCTATGATTAATAAAGGACCATGACTTTAAGTATAGTTTTCCTGGTTCTAATGCTCTGTGTGAAAATTCTGCTTGCTGAGTTAAGCTCTATTATATGAATTCCTTGTTACGTGTTACCATGTTTGAGTCCTGCAAACATTTCTTCATGGTTTTAAACTTTGGTCAAATAGATTTCAGGAGATATGGTAAAAGTTAAGCATCAAGAGAGTTGTCACTACTGAAACGTATTTCTCATTCCTGCAGGGCATCTTGGGAAGGAAAAAAACTTCTGAGCTTCCTTGATTAGGAGCTAATATGGGATTAATTTAGTAACAGATGGATGTGAGGGGAAAGAATCCATTTTTGGAAAGGGCCTTTTTGTTGAGGCTTTGTTTGATTTATATATTGAAAGTCTTGTAGAAAAGCTAATCTATAGTCTGTTCAGCTCCTCCATTTAGACTTATAATGAAAATATTTGTATAAAATGAAACAAACAACAAAATCAGACCTTTTGGTTTAATTTAGTTGTGGCTTTTTGATTTTTTTTTAAGGGGAGAAGGATAAAATATACAGCTTGATAATAAAAGTTTATAGGCTATTTTTTAAAATTATTTCAAAACCTTGGGAAACCTAAGCTAGCCTGAAACCCACAATAAAATGTAGAAAACATTTTTCTGCATGATTAGTCAAATTTTAGCTAGTTTAAATAGAAATTATTCTTGTTCTTGTAGAGATTAGGCACCACAGTGTGATATTCATGGTGGATGAAAAGGAAAGAAAAAAAACAACAGGGAAAATTGCCTCGTTTAAAAAGATTTTTTCCTGCCTACTGTATCATGCTATTGACCACACAGGGATTTGGAAACATTTATGAGTAAGACTTCTTCTACTACATCATATATATATAACCATGGAATTTTATCCTGCCACTGCAGAAATAAAAATTTTTAAAATAATTTTAAAAGTCTCATTTTTACTTTAATTAGAAAATAAAACTCTCTCTTCAGACACAGCAGATGGGTTAATACATGTGAGAATCTCAGAATCTCATTTAAATCTAGCACCAAAAATAACTGGACTTCAGCTATCATACTTGTCTAGTAAATGGGGCGAGGAAAGCTACTCCCATGTTTGTTGTCTCTTTATAAGACTGGGTTATTAAAGGAGATGGCAAATGCTATTTGCTTGACAGTCACTCCAGCATGAACTTAAATATTCTGTAGAGCTTAATATATAAGATTGTGTATATGCGCTTTTATACAGTATTGATTGTGAAAAATGGTAATGCCATGAACTGTAAGGAAGCTCTACAGCACTTATTATGGTAAGATTTTCATTATCCTTTATCCAAAGAAAAAAAAATTGTTCAATGAACTATAATGCTGTGATCTTTAGATAATTTTCCAAAGATATATTCTGTTTGGGGGGAAGGCTACATCAAAATGAAAAATGAAGTATGTTCAGCAGACATTTTCTGAGACAAGTAATTACAGAGGACAACTCTTTGCTAGACTGCATATAATCATGGCTAGTAATCATTAATTATATTATTGTAATTTATTTATTGCTACCTAAAACTCATACTACATGTTTTAATAACAGTAACATCTAGCAATATGTATTAGCTGGTACTCAAAGAATCCTTATTTTCAGAAAGATATGTTCTCACTTTGTGCTGGTAAAAACCAGCTGACACGCCTGTCACAGGACTGTATAAGCTGCCAGGTCTTCAGTGATGGAAATGAGCATTTATAACCAAAAGCAGTTACATAATGAACCTCTCATGAAGACTTTCTAGAGAGATATTAAAGCTGAAATATTCAAAATGAAATGAAATTATAGAATTCTTGACCTGAAGGTCAGGTAAAATATGAATAACCAGGAGATATGTGAAAAAGCATCAGAAATATTTTTCTGGTTTGATCTAGGCTGCTGTATTATTGCTACTTTCTCTACACTGAGGCCCATAAGCTATTTTAAGGAGCTGCTAACATTCAGTTCATTTGACAAACATACATTTTTAAACAAGAAGTGTTGAAATGCAATGGGAAAAATCAGATTATGGAAAATATCCACTGTCACAACCTTGGGGATGAACATTATTTACCTGGAGAAGACATGCAGCTCCTTATCAACTAGACAGCATTGCACAATATGTCAGCACAGTCATCTTTGTCACATTATTTCATCATATATTATGACTGTCCTAAGGCATTGTAAGAAAGGTCTCTTTAAAGAGGGGAAAGAAAGAAAAGTTCCCATCTCCTGCTCTTTATTTTTATAGAGGACACTTCATGGTAATGAGGTTCTTCATCGTTTGGGTATTAAGAGAGGTTCTGTCTTGCACCTGACACAGGGCAATGAGAAAGGATGGTGGAAATACTTTCTGCTTTTACTAGAGCCTTCATTCCCAGTAGACATGGGTATGAATGGATTCCTGATTAATTAGGCTTGAAAATTTAAGGCATGTGAACATAAGTTTCTCTCTTGGACACTGCTGGCAACAGGAACTGTCTTGATGTAAGAGCACAAGGCTTAAACCTGGCCTTTTTATTGAGGCCACTGTTCCCACTGAAATCCATTCTCTTGATGTTAATGTGATATAAATAAGTGACTCCCTTATGCCAATGACTACTCATCTGGTAGTTTGTACAACATTTGGCTCCATGCCACAAGATTGATTGCTTTTCTAAATGTTGGAGTGCCTCAGAATTAAATTTGAGTTATACTATTAATTGATTCAGGATGGCTTTTTTGAGTAATTATGTTCAAGAAGGGTCTGTCAATACAATTTGCTCTCAGTTGTCACTGCACTATCAAATGTAATGGGATTGGGTGCATACAGGGTAGTAACTTGCATGACTACAGCACTATTTGCAAAAAAAAAAATCTCTACACAGAAGCAGCATGGAGAAGGTAAAGCTATATTTAGGCTGTTTTGCATTATGGAGAGTGTTATAATAAATGTATTTTGCTGTTTATTTGTAAGCTCCATAATGTTCATTTATGTATTCAGGTAATGGTGATATGTTGGTAACGTAGCTGTGTATTCATACACTTTAGGTTCAAATCATCAAATTACAGCACTGAGAGGGAAGATTCTGTGCAAACAGACATTGCCTGACTAATCCTCCAAACAGCCTTCTGAAATGCATTAGGTCCTGTAGATGTGGAACAGCAGTCCAGCAAGGCTCATCAGGTGCCCAGCAACTCAGCACAGAAGTCCAGTTTAGAACTTGGGTATGCACAGATTAGGGACATGCTCAAGGTAATCAATCATCTGGTCTTCTGAACAGGAAAAAATTCCAGCGTGCTCAAACATCCCTAAAATATTTCTGCACAGAACCAAGATCACCTTCAATAAGCCATATCACAAAATGTTAATGCATTAATGAAGATTTCAGTCTTTTTTTTAGGTCTTGTTTGGTTACAATCATAGATGGGCAGATACACCACAGGACATTTTTCTTCAACACAATCAATGCTTTACCTCTGCCACTCATTCCTGTTCATCTTGATGAATTGAAACTGGTTTGTAAACCATTCCCCATTTCCTTTAGGTCCTCAAAACCACTTCCCAGGTCCACTGACTTTCATTTTAAGATGGCACATTTTCAAAAAGTACAACTATTTTCCTATCTATGGTCTCTAATCAACAGCAAGAGCCTGCTTTATGATTGAAGTCATAGGAACTGCTTCAAACTCAAGATACTCTGTCCACTGTAAATTAAGAATTTTAATGTTTAGAATTTTCCAGAAAACCAATTTGACAGTCTTCAGACAAATGTTGACTGCTGTATGAATTAATTTGTTTAGTCATCACCTTTTTTCTGAGATCCACCTCATTCCATGTTCTGGGATAAAAAGCTGAGATTCACCTCCAGTAATCCTGCTAAAATTAAAAGGATGAGATGTATACATTAATACCAGAGAGGTAAGTAATGGTACAAGTGCATAATTTGGATCTATTGCATGGATATATTCTAAAACATCCACTCCTGGTTAGGTCAACTTCTTTTTCACTGCCAAAATTGTGGCTATTCTCCTCTTGTGTTGCAGAACTGCAAGTTGTCCAGGGATTTAAATCATTACTTCTGCTACTTGCTTACAGAATGGGATTCAAACATCTGGTAATTTGCTGATCCAGGTGTTTCCATTCGTCTTCTCTAACCACCCCTCTATAGTTTGCATTTCTCAGGTTCTGTAGGGGCACCGAGTTAACCAGTCCACTTCATATTTCAAAGGAGATGTAATCAATAAATCACCTCTATTAGTCTGATGTCCACACACAGGGGTTTTATTATTAAGGATATTTTGAAAGGTTCACTGAATATTACACATTGAAATAAGTGTCTGTTGCCTGGGAGCAATTTCCAAGCTGTCTTCTGGGAACTAGGCCACACTTAAAAGGATTTAGTGGTGGAAATCTTTCATTTAGAAAATCCATTTCTACAATTCACATGTTAAAGAAACAGAAAATGTTTCTTTGCCAACTTAAACTGCAGTAAACGCATGTGAATAGCTCCCCACCCCTGAAACAGAGCTAATTTCTGCAGAAGTTCATCCCAGAGATGTATTTCTGAGCAGGTGTTTTGCTTCACTGTTCACATCTTGAATTGTGTGCATTCCATCATATCTATCATTTTGCCCTTACACAGTCAAGGAATTTGGTCTTTTCAGTCGAGTGAGCAGCGCGAGTGCATCACTTCTCATTTTAAAACATTCCATAGTACTTGGCTCCTGTGTGTGTCTGAAAACACTAAATGTGTAATGAAATAGCTGGGAAAACAAAGCACAAATTACCACATATATCATACTCCACATTTACAGTAGCAGAAGCAGTAGCACTTTGGAAGTAGTTCCCTTTTCCCTCTCTCCTTCCTGATCTTTGCTGCTGTTCTTGTTTCCAGAAGTCTTTCTATCTGCCAAGGCATCATTGGTTCATCTTCATTTCTGAGAAAAGTCAGCTCCAGTTATAGGATGGAAGTGTCTCTAGGCACCCAGTTGGGAGGTTTCTTCCTCTGTCTCAGTCCTCAGGCAAGGATTTGGGGATAACAGGGAAGGAACAGAGGGTCTATTATTTAGTGTTATTTAAAGACAGTCTTGGAAATCAAGCATAACAGAAAAACTATCATCTTCATTGAGGATTGTCACAAGTATTAAGCAAAAAAGGATTTCCTAACTTGAAATCACCAAACAAAAAGTCGAAATGCCTTATTTATCTTGCTGATATCAGATTTTCAGAACTAATTCTATTTTAGTTTCTATGGAAATTAAACGTGATGAAAGGAGAATTGATCAAATTCCCAGGACCAATTCTAACTGTAGACAACTTGAGCTTTTCAAATATGCAGTTTGTCAAGGCACCTTCTATGTGATTTCAGGCCAATTTGCTCCTTTGCTCCCTTCCCTAAGATTTGATCTATATAAGGGGGATTATACTTCCTTGCCCCATGTGCAGAAGGTGAGGTAAATCTTCAAAATACTGTATTGCGCTGATGTACAGTGAAAACTCTTGGGTTTTAGACACGGGGCAGAGTGTAGTATTTTGCATCCAAAACATTTCCATGTTAAGTCACCTTATGAGCAGGGTTTTTTTTTTATCTCTATAATTGAAAGGTTATTTTTAAGTGCTTTCTTAGCCATCCCACATGGTGTTTCACTAAGCAACCAAAATGAGCATTTCCTCAACATCTGAGTGAAAGACTCCAAATGATATTTTGGCTGTCAGACCCAATCAAAGCATTTTCCTCAGCATATAAAGCTGAAGGAAGAAGGGAGAGAGGGACATTTGGAGTGATGGAGTTCAAATTCCCAAGTAACCATTATGTATGATGTAGCCCTCCTTTCCTGAGGATGGCTGAACACCTGCCTGCCCATGGGACGTGGGGAAGGAATGCCTTGTTTTGCTTTGCCTGTGTGCACAGCTTTTGCTTTACCTATCAAACTGTCTTTATCTCAACCCACAAGTTCCCACTTTCAGTCTTCTGATTCTCTCCCCCGTCCCGCTGTTGTGGGTATAAGCAAGCGGCTGTGAGGTGCTTAGCTGCTGGATGGGGTTAAACCACACACAGAGGAAGGCTGCAATTTTTGAGGAAAATATCACTGCCAAGAATTCTGACAGTAAAGCTCAATAGCCTTTCAGCTGTCTGGGATTTCTCCCCACTCACAGAAATTTCCAATGGATGCGCTGGAAGCACAGTGCCTCTGGAGCTACTTCTAGGAAAGAAGAAAAAAACCCAAACCAAACTCTAAGTTTACAACATTTTACAAGAGGAGCCATGTACATCCCCTGGTACTCCTGCAGCAGAGGACCAGGAAGCCTCTGCCAGTAGAAACCTTTTCTAAATATAGGGGATCAACAATATATCCTCAAATATCATGATATCGACCAAGATCTTGATTCTGGCTGGCAACACTTTTACTGTATGTTGTTTTACAGCCAGGAGTAAACAGACAAAAGGACACACAGTTTAAAGCTCCCAACTAAGACAGTAGCAAAGGTGGGGTCAGACTGCCTGTCTCCTGAGAACTGACCCATCGGGCCAACTTTTCCTCAGAGCAGAGCTGTGCTAAATCAGATCCAAATGAATAACAAATGCAAAGCTCCTCTGGGCTGAGCTTTGTCATCCAACATTCCAAAGTAAAAGGTGGAATACCCACCACAACAGAGGAAAAGAATACAACCAGAATTTGTCATTCTGCATTTGCTTTGTTTTTACTATAACATTCTGCACATCAGTTTGTTTGATTGGGTCACTTTGCTCGATGAATTTTGTCTTCCTTCCAAACAGATGGCGTGAGCCTAGGAATGGTTTTAATAAAATTCTTTGTGGGATGGTTGTATGGCACTTATTTGGCAAATGTCACTCCACAGACACACTTTAGGTTTAAGATGATACTGTAATGGCTTAAATCTCCCACCAGCTGCCACAAACTTAGTGCCACATTAATATCAGAGAAATTAGGAGTTCTGGTAATTCAGCTGGGAGCTTGAGGGAAAAATTTATAGGCTGTTGGAAAATTTGCAGTGGGAAGGGATAGTGAACGCCTGCCCTAACATTAGACAATAACATTATTAAGGCTTGAAAGTCTGAAATACATTGTCCTTTAAGCTGACCAGGCAATGCAGGTGGTCTGTATATTCATGCTGAAAGCTTCGAAGGAATGCTGGCAAGGGGTGTGTGTGTATACATGTATCCTAGGTGAACATTATTCAATGACGTATCATCAAAACATTTTCAGAAATAAAGTTTATACCATAGAGGACTTCCTAACCTCTAAAGTGGGAGTTTCCTAACACCTGTAGATCAGGCTGCTATATTGCACAGGAATCAAAGTTTGGAGACAGTCACTCTTCACTGATAAGGTCTGCTCTGCTTCCCCACCCCTATTCCAATTAACAGGCTGGCCTTTAAAACCAGTCACAAACACCCAGTCAGAGCACGTCAAATTTTGTCGTTGTGCACTCTGAAGAAAAAGCACAGGCCAGAAAATTAAACCCAATGCAGAGATCACAGCATAACTGGGGAACCTAGCAAGAAATGTGCAGAACATCATGGAACATGGACAGGTTTCTGCTAGGAGACAGAGTACTCGGGCAGGCCAGAAAGTAAGGATGACTCCATGTAAAGTCAGAATAATTCTAAGCAAGGACAGAAGAGTGCAAGTTCAGACACTGCTCTGGATGTTACTTTCAGACTGACTGCAGAGGCATTAAATCGTTTTAATGAGACATATTAATCTTCCCCCTCCACCTCCCTTGATCTCTAAAATGCCCCAGACATCAGTGCATTTAGCAGGGCTTTGTACTGGAAGTGAATGATGTGGGTGATACGCTACACCAGTTAAATGCAATCACAACAAACTCCCCTCATGGGTAAGGCAGAGCGATTCGGTTATTTTTACTATTATGGCCAATGGGGAAATGATATTTTCTTTTGGAATATATGCCATTGGCCATGGTCTGAGATGGGATATCACAGTAGATGTCACTGCTACTGTGCTCTCTTATGGCAGCTCCTGTGTTCCAGAGCGTATGCACATTATTTGATGGCTGCAAATGAACATATAAAAGTTAAGAGGCTTTTTGAAAATGATGTTTTTCAGCCTGCAATATTACATTAATTACACCACAGAGGTATGAGAAACTATCATTAGTGTGATCACACTATAATGATGGATAAGGAAGCCATTATAAGTAGAAGGGACTGAGTAGCCAGGATAATTAGGAGTTTTGCTGTTGAAAACGGTGATGGCAAAAAGGCAAAAGGGAAAAAATAGCGTTAAAGAAAAAAAGGGCAACTTTTAATATTAAAGAGAGGTCTTGAAAATGGGGCAGCTAATGGGGATATTCACTCAAAGAGCTCGTTATTATAAGTCCACATTGGCATTAGTTTTTCACATCACTGCTGGATATAAAATCACAGTTTACAGACTGTAGAGAACCTAGTTTTTAACTGTCAATCTGTAGAAAAATGGGTCTATGTCAAACCAGATTCAACAGCCAGCGAGTATGCTTGGCTAAATGTCTCCTGATATTCAGAGCTGAACTAATGGCTATCATTCTGACTGTTAACAGGCCACTATGTAATGTTATTAGATCCTCTTCTGGGACCTGACATTGAGATGTGCACGTGTGCGTAGGGCTTTATATATATTATTAATTCTGTGAAAAATGCTGTAATAAGCAGCTGATAGCCAACAATCATTTAAGAAGCCCCAAAACTAAAGGCAAGGCTAGTCCAGCCAGTAACAGGGGAATTTTCTGAACCATCTGTACATTAACAAGAGTTTAACAATTCAATTGTGTTGGCCCACTACTCACTCTAGAACACCATTGCCAGGAGCTAGCTTGTAACGTGTTATCAGAAAAGTAGTTCTTAAAGCTTTCTAAATTGGAAGTCAAACAAAAAAGCACCATCTTTATAGGAATGAACAAACAAAACCCCAATGGGTTGTTTGCCCAATTTTTACAACAGTAGCCTTTCTGAGAAAAAGTGAGAAGACTATCTGTCCAATTCCAAGTTTGTACACACAGGTTTGTGGTCCAACTTGCAATATATCAGACCAGGCACCCAACCACATAGAACTATTTGCACATGAAATTGGAGATATTGGTATGTGTAGCTTTGCATGCAATCATATAACAACAAGGAAAGCTAGGAAAACAC
This sequence comes from Zapornia atra, assembly GCA_013400835.1. Classification (NCBI taxonomy): domain Eukaryota; kingdom Metazoa; phylum Chordata; class Aves; order Gruiformes; family Rallidae; genus Zapornia; species Zapornia atra. The sequence continues at coordinate 59,694 of VZTU01024225.1, read as the reverse complement.
AGCAGTGGTGCTTAGGTCATGTAACTTTGTTCTTCAAAATGGTTCTTGTATCTGGGGATATTTGCAAAAATGTTTTGTAATAGAAATGTATCACAAGGGTAGACGTGTTAACATATACACATGCATATATGTACACCAATACGCAAGGCATGTAATTGCTTATATATGTATATATATACTGTCATGATTGAGTAACTCCTGGTGGGATCAAGGATTTATCTGTATGTGAGCAGCAATATATAACCATTAACAGAGCAAGGAAGGACTTGAGTATTTGATTTGTGACTGTGTGGAGATTTACCTGGCTCTAATTGAGCAAATGCTGGTTCACTGGGCTTGACATTGTTCTTCTGCTGGTATATAAAGCTGAAATAACTCTATCAAGGGCAGATGACCTTCGCAAACATACAACAAGGAGAATTATGTCCTCTATTGAATAAAAATCATGAAGGAACATTTCTGAGATGCAAGCAAGGAAATTCATTAGGCTTGGGTGTTGTCTTGTCCTCCCTAAAGGTTATCATTGTGACTCCAATAGAAACTTTATTTGCATGTAATTTTTGAGGCTTTCAATTGGGGACTTTAATCTTGCATTGGTCTTATTTGCTCTACCTGCTACATGCCAAGTACTATGCTGGTCAATAGCTCAGATGTATTGCTAAAAACCTGTATTATTCTCACAGTGAAACTGCTTTCTGATCTACTTTATATGATTAGAAGACCGAAGAACCTGGAATGGCAGAGCCACGAAGTAAACTCCCATGTCTTCTATTCTTAGCAAAAATTACCAGCCATAAGCATGGCATTAAAGGATTTGTTTGCCCTCCCATAGAACCACCTGTTTATGCAGGAACCTCTGTCACAAGATGCAATACATGTTTTCACTGCTGCATTTGGACCTCATGATGACAGGAGCCAAATAAACCTTCCATTGAAGACCAGCCTCTTACACCAATAAACATAAAACTGACCCTGCCATCTGTTTTGTTGTCTTAAAAGCAGACTGTCTGGGGACAGTAGCAGCAGCCAATTTATTTTTTTTTTTTACTTTAAAAGCATTTTATCACTAAATATTTTTTCAGTGAGGGTTTTTTTAGTCATTTTGTGCTTCAAACTGCAGAAGACAGTCAAATGAATATAATTGTGATGATTAAACACAAGTGTTGCTTTAGGTGTTACTAATGGAACTTGTGGCCCTGCTTTTTTAAACAGATACTCAGTTTGCTGTTAAATATTCTATTAGAACATTTTCCCTTCTCTTAACTTCAATTTGTTTCTTGCTGCACAGAGCAGGAAAGAAAAACGCTTGCTGCCTTGAATCCTACCTTACCCCCAAGCTACATGCTCTTCCATAACCTAATAGGGAAGAAAAATGTCTTTTTAAATTGTTCTGGCATACAGAATCTTACATTCCAAGGCACTCCACAAATCAATGCGATCATGGTTCACCCACATTGAATTTACATCCCTGGTTTCATCAGAAGACTAAAAAGATATTTGTTAGGTCTGTCAGGTTTCAAATTATCTGTCAGAGTTTCTGGATCTGATACACTCCCAGAGCATTCATGACCAACTGTTCTAAACCCTCTAAAACCAGAAAATGAAATGCTAAAAAAGATTTTCCATTTTGTATGGAAAACCTTTTCTAGAAAGGTAAAGAGCTTTCAGAGCAATAGCCACACCTCAGTAAGTCCACAGAATGTTCTTTATGCCAATATCCCTCACTCCTGACAAAAAAGATAGAAATGTTTCTAAAGCAATCCTACATCATGCAACAGATGTACAAAGAAGCAAAGCTGGGTCCCTCCAGCCTGATAGAATGAGTTTATCACTGATGTAGAAAAAATAAAGACTACAAAAGAGTTACACTAGGAGCTCTGTTTAAAGACAGCTACAATCTGAGCAGTGCCTGCTTAAATTGCTACTCCAAACTTCTGAACCTGAGGCATGCTGAATCAAGGTCTACAGAGAAATTACGAGTGAAATACTTAGTCCCATTGTTCAATTGATTTGTCAGAGAAGAGCAGAGGACAGGAAAAAGAACAGTGAAGGTGATGTCTTAGTTTATCATTTCTAGCTTGCTTGCTTCTGACCTTGCATTATTTACCACACTTTGGTTTCTTTAAGAGAGAAATCCATTCTTTTGCAAGACTTAATTATGAGGCCTCGTACAGGTTCATTTCACAGGGGTGTACTTTCACTCTAGAGAATGCACCACTAATGAAATATTTCATGCTCCTGGGCCTCTAAACCCAATTTTGCACAATATCTATTTGCCTTGATTGGTAATCCTGCTGATCAAGTCTAGGACACTGACACAGAGAATTAGATCGCTGAAAACAGTTGAGGAAAACAAAAACTGGACACAAGGAAAGGAAGCTCTCCATGCCAAAATTTCTTTAAAAAGAACCATTTCTGTCACATAAGGATATTCTTCCTATTTATTTAAATCATGAGAACAGTTTTCTGTTTGGAGACCACATCATGTGTCTACAATACACAAGCTTTTTGCAGCCAAGTGTAATTGTGAGTTGCACCAGCGCAGCTGATAACTGAAGATGTTGTGGTTTTAAAGTTCAAAGTGGACAAATCGATTAAGGTCCTTAGCTCCATCTTCAAGTTCTCAGCCTACTCCTTGACAGTCTGTACTGTTGTTATTACCTGTATTAACTCACATGAGTCTGCCTGTAAAGTACAGTATTTTGCAGTATTTGGCTCATGCTATATACTCAGTTTTAGACACTGCGAAATATTGATCCCTTGTACTTGCAGCATCTAAAAATAGCACGGGGTAAGTAGTCTTCCCTGCAACCAGAACTGTACACTGGTTTTTAGAGAGGTTCTAAAATGTGATGATTTAGCATTTTAACACCTATTAGCACCAACTAAAAGCAAAAGTAACATTTTGGTGGATTGCTACTATTTTGGACTCAGGTCCCAGATCATGCCTATTTCCCCCCCAATCCCTATTATCACTCTCCTGCAATTTCTCAGGTGCATGCAAACATGACTTTCCTGTTTTCAAGCTCCACTGATCTAGTTGTTCCTGAGCAAAAACCAAGACTCATTGCCAATTTTATGCAAATAGTGTTAATGTTTTGGTCTCAGATCCTTGAAACTACTTATTTAGGTCTTTTCTAGATACAGATCAGGAATTAAACATAAAACATTATCCCAAAGTCTGGCTAACCTAAATTTGCAATGAAGAAATGTGTTCACTTCTGCTTCCAATCAAATCCATGAAGTATTGGAAATGTATTCTTACAGTGCTATGCTGCTGATATTCCCAGGAATTTGAAGGATTCTGTACTTTGTGTACAGTTCTAAAATAATTCACTGCTCCCTACACTGAATGGCCTTTATGTTCTTAGTTTACCACGCTGGTCTTGTCTCTGACCTCTGCATCTTCAGGATATACTGTGAAAGGTTTGAGAGCATCAGCTCAGCAGCGCTCAAAAGCTCTAAACTCAGGCATGCAAAGTAATTAGAATCCGCTTATTAAAAATTACTAGACATGGCTAACAAATACTAATCATTAGCCACAAGCAGACTATAGGAGAAACTTTTTTTTTTGTATTGCAATAATGAACATGATCGCCAATATGACATAACATTAAGTGCCTCCTTCCTCTTCAAGGGGAGCTCTCATAAGAGCATCTGCCTGATATCTTTATTTAGTAAGGCCAAACACATTACCAGAATTTTCTTCATGAGTACTAAGCTGATTATATTAGCAGCTTACTGTACCTCACAAAGTCACTTGGGGACTTTTGACTATGTCGACAATATCTAACATGACCAAAAAACATAGCAATACTGTTGAGCTATTGCCTGTTGGCTGATCTTATTAAATAAAACTAAGAAAAAACCATATTATTCAGACAGAGAGTAGGGCTTTCTCATTGAGCTGCAGGCCTGAAATGGTTGTAACAAACTACAGGATCCTAGAAAATACCAACACACCTGAATTAGCATTACTTAATTGTTAAGCAAACAGCAAAATGGTCATGTCTCTAAAGACACACAAAGAAGCAACTAGAGTCATACCTGCCTCCCTCATTTACAAATCTCAATGACACATCCATACTTTATGTCTTCTTATTTTGTTTCCTTTTGCCAGGATCTAAGGCAAATCACAGCACTAGAAGCCTTGAGCCCAGGGCATCATGCACCTCCAGAGGGTCAGATCAAGCCAAGGAGGTCAGTTTGCTGAGCGAGGCTTGGGATGAGACCCAGTGAGAGCAACCAAGATTGAACACATCCTTACTATGCAAGGCGCATCAGCCCTCATGTAGAGAAGTAATGATCAGCAAGAGCCACAGCCACACACAAAGACCAATCTGATAGACCAAAGCTAAACTGCTGCTAGGGTCAAGCTTAAATAGAGTTCTTGAGGCCCCAGGTGATGCTGGTCAGAGCTATTAAGACCTATTAGTGCCCTCAGGGCTCTCACAGCCTCATACATTAATTATTCCTAAACAATATTTGGTTGTATATATCTTGCCCGTGACTCGAGGTATTTTATTCTATACTACTTGACCAAAGCACTTTCAGGTTTGCATCTAGCAGTTGTACTAATATTGAGATGGCAGTATTCTTCATTTGCAACAGAACATTCCCCTTGCTTATCTATTTGCTCAAAGACAGAAGAGTTCCACCAGACAACCAAACAGTTCTGCAAGGAAGCTAGCATAGTTTTGCTTTTATACTTCTAGTTAGTTCACAGCCATCTAAACTGTAGGTGAAATACCATAGGTAAAATATCTAGATAAAACTATATCAACACACCCAGTTAATCCTAGGCTTTAACTTACCTTTTACTATTGCTATGCTCTTAATCTAACAATCTCTTTACACATGCTGTCAGCAAAGTCTATTGGAGTTAACAAGGCAAATTCCACAGACACAGAAGAGCTCTGAATCATGCTGTAAATTATTTACTACTGAATTATTAGGGGCCTGAGTGAGGTTTAGTCTTTGCAAGGTAATTTGGAGGAGTAAATAATGTTCCTAAATGAGTTAACTATACTCTGGGCCAATACCAGGAGAAATAAGCAGCCAGTGCAACAATCACTCAAGAATTCCAAGGCTTCCTCAAGTCTCTGGAACCCTGATTTTTCTGACTAAAATTACATATGTATGTCTATATCCATGTTTAGTAACTATTCATGATCTGCTCCTAAGCAGGTAATTTAGAAGCCACTTTGCGCAGTGAAAAGCACGAGGGACATGTAGAACTCAGTTTCAGGACTTCAGCTGTCAGCACTTTATTGGGCCCTACACTCAAGCAAGTCAGCACAAAGTACAAGCCATACACACACCTTGCATATTTTTCCTTCCATTCTCACTTTTCATCTTACATTTGGAACTAACCACATCCTGTAAGTGCAGAGAGTGATCAAAGCACAACTTTGATATGGTATATAATTGATACCTTCCAAATTATGTGAGAAATACACCTTAGAGCAGAATATTTATAAATTAATATAAACTACATTAAATCATATTTTATCTATTAAATTTCTGCAATGCTTCAAGATTGGTAATGATAAAAATTAGAGAAGTCTTTTATGCACAAGAGTAAAAGTTTTCTTATTTTCTAGCCAGTAAGAAGGATCTTTTTAATATTATTTTATTGGCTTACCCCAGCAGAAACGGGAGTCGCTGTGACTTCTCCTAGGTACTGTATATTCACCTATGAAGAAATAAAACAAAATGTATGATAGGGAATTCAAGTATTTACACTTCTGTTTTATGAGTGATGGGATAGATGATGAAATCTCTTTTAAACTATAGATAAAATAGTTTTGCAAAACCAGAATTCCACCTGTGGATGTGTAAGTATCAGAAGCCATGTACCATACGACAAAATAAAAGAACCCCTAAATTCAGAGCCCTTAAATTCTTGACTATTTAATCAAACATGATGCTACATGCACGCTGCTGATTTATAGGAAATGGTTACTGGTTCATTATGAACTAAGTTGAACCCATATATTCCTGTATGGAACTGAAGAATCAATAAATACCATCACTGTATATCCAGATCTGCCTGGTGCTAGGTTCAAAGAGAACCCATATTTTTAGTATCTTAATCTCAATGTCAAAAGCTGAGGGAAGCCATCCCTCAAATTCAAAGAATGTACACTTTGGGATTAAACAGATACCTGATGCTGTTGTTCAGTGTACTGAAATTGAATAGTCAATGTTACAGACTTGTGAACTCATATGGCAATTTAAAACTTAATATCTGAGACAAATCTTTGGGAAAATAATAGCGTGGATACTAGTGATAGAAGATTCATTGGAATTGTGCTTGTGGGTACAGATTTCACAACTTTCTTCTTTTTCTTATTAGTTCTGTTTGATGTTCTGAGACCACAGAGTGATTAATTTTCTGGATAGTAATTCAAGTATTTTATATTTAAGTATCTCTGCCCATATGCAGCCACATCTGTGAAAAAGAAATAGCAGGTGTTTCATTTTTATGGTTTCCTTCTGTTTATTCTTGACAAGTCCATTTGTTATTCTAAAAGAAAATGAGTAATCTCCGAGCCCATTTGATTTGGAATAGAGTATCCTGGCTGTTTACTATCATTAGTATTCCCATTGCAATAGTCTGGCCATTACATAACTAGATACATTTAGCTAGTGAGAATAAAAATGTTCTGTGCAGCATTTGACTTGATCCATAAAAGAACAAGCCCATTAGACCAATATTGCTCCATTTTATTAGTTTTCACATAACTGATTTTAAATCAAAAGTTGTTATTTCTGAAATCTCACAGAACCACTGCATTGTTGAGTTTGGAAGGCACCTTTAGAGATCATCTAGTGGAAATTGCCTGCTCAAAGCAGGGACAAGCAGGATGTCTGGGGACACGTCCAATCAAGTTTGAGAATCTCCAAGGACAGAGGCTCTGTAATCTCTCTGACTGTCCCATTAACGCATTTCACCACACTCACAATAAAAATATTTTCTCATGTTTAAATATATTTCAGTTCATGTCCATTGTTGGTTATCCTGTTAGTGGCCACCATTGAAAAGGGTCTGTCTTCATCTTCTATACTCCGTTCTATCAAGTATTCAGAGACATTGGTAAAACCTCCCCTGACCGTTCTCTTCTTGAGGATAAGTAGTTCCAGCCTCCCCTTGTAATCTCACGTGTGACAGAAGTCATACACCACTCTATAGACAAGCTGTTGGAAAATAGAAAACCTCCCTGGTTGTCACAGGAGGAGACAAGGCTAGCAAGGCAAGCATTGGCTGTCCTCTAGCCAAGAGAAGAAGGGAGAGAAGACTGAGTGTTCCCATATTCCACTCTCCTTTACAGCAGTGACTTTCAGGATCCATGCTGGAAAGGACTGCAGCCCACAGAGCACACCCATGGTGGAGCAGATATTACAAGAAAGATTGCAGCCTGTGGAGGACCCATGAATAAGCAGTTGTTTTGCCCATGGCTGTAACCAGTATGTGGTAACCACTCCTGTTCTGTTCTTGGAGGATGTGAGAGTGACTGTGCAGGTGCTTGGCTGCCAGCCTGGACTAAACCTAAACAGTGCCAGAGACTGGTGATACAAAGTACACAGATGTGTTCATCCTCTGTCATTTGGAGTCACATAAAGATGTTCCTTTTACAGGGAGCATCCATCACAGAGTTTCTCTATTTCCTTAGGCACGTATCTATGGATGCTGCTGGTAGTTAACCACTACTGTGTTCTTCTTTGAAAGGGTATCATTTCCATCATCCAGTCTTGAATATGCAGCTGCCAGTACAGAAAATTTGTCATTGGTTTGGACCATATTAAAAGAAAATTCTTGTGCTATTTTTGAAGGCAGAGTTTTAGTTCTTTTTGGTGCTGTTTCCTGTGGCATCCTTTTATATCAATCAGGGTTAAAAATAGGATTTGGAATTATGTTTCAAAATAGCTCACGCTCTAATTTTATTAAAGTCCTTTGCTCTATAAATAGTCTCTAAAAACTAAAATATCTCTTAAAGTCTTGAAACTAAGGAAAAAAATTACTTCAAAGAAACACTTGTCTTTTTTTATTTTATCAACCAGTGGTCAAGTAAGCCTGTCATCATTTTGGTATGATGTTTCCTAAGCGTTGCCAGATAATTAGCAATTTTCCAGCTAATCATATTTTTAAACTTCAAATATCTTGTTACTTCATAAAAAAATAATCATTGTCTATAAACTTGCTACATTTTACCTAAAACATCTCAGTATTCACGATATCAGACAATTACTGATAACTCAGTATGCAGCAAATTTTTGTATAGAAACTTCCCAGTACATGGAGAATGCATTATAAGTAAACATTTTTGCATGATTATACGTTACATAATCAAACAAAAGGATATTCATCTTCAAAATGGAAATATTTGTCAGAAGTAATAAATATCTTCTGTGAAACATTACTCAATGAAGTCTTGTCCTCAGATTTTAAAGTACTAAGATTTTAGATTGTTTACACAAGAAATCATCTTTATTAAGGGTTTGCCTATAGTTCTTTCTCCAGGTTTAAACTACAGGCTTTCCTCTTTACAGCAGGGAAAAAGGGTCTTTTACAGGTCTGATAAGACATATCACTCATTTTGATTTGGAACAACCTGATGTTCCTTCATAGAAAATCTTAGTGCCTTCTCTTTTTTCCTGATAGAGATCGTGTCTTTTCCAGATGAGAGTCTTACATAAAGAAGTGAAGACATGGAACTGCACTTATTTGCTTCTTTCAACAAGAATTATGGGTCATTTTGTGATATTGTTAAGAAAAAGATGCCAATACAGAAAGACAAACTTCTCTGGAGGACATCTTTCATGGATATTCCTAGGCACTGTTCCTGTATCTATTTTGTACAGAACCAAGAAAGTCTCATTCTAGGGAAGAGCTTCCTTGGGGCCTGGGACAGACCCATTTGTAAGTAGTGAGCAGCCCGAAAAAGCTCCTCTCCCCAAGCTTTCTCCTCCAATGTTTCTTATTTTACCTGTTGATACATTAAATTTCCATTTTCATGTTCCAAATCCAAGACCTCATTAATCACTAAGCAGAAATGTTGTATGGGAAATGGAAGTAATAGCTGATAAGATGAGAAGTAAGTAAAAAGCGAATACAGAACATGTATCTAAAACCCGCAGACAGCTTGAATACCCCAGAGTTTTGTCTCTCTCTCCCAGGTACTGCTGTTACCAATATGGGCAAAACCTGTATCTTGCATATAGCAGGGTTAAAGGCACATATGAGCTTGCTGAGGAAGTGAAATCCACTTACCAGTCTGCACTGACAGAGTTCAAAGAACATGGCATGCCAACAAAGAATGCCACTTTTGAGAGAACTCAAAAAAGTAGAGGAACTGGGATAGTTCTGAGGACTTTCTAGTCAAACATACAACTTCAGAAAGCTAGTGGAATACACAGATATGCATAATTAAGGAAGAGTTATGTACTTTGATGTAGGCAAAAATCAGAAATACCAACAAAACAGGCTCTAAATCAATTTTTGCTGATTTATTCTCTACTTCTGTAGCACCTTTATTACATGTGAAATAATAATGTGAGTCATAAGTAATTCACAAAATACCTCTGCAGCATTGCAAATCATATTAAATACTTAATTTTTCTTTCAATATATGGTGAACAATAGAGTACAGAAATTCAAGCCAAATAAGCAGTTTAAAACTGCAACTCAGATCAAACATGGCTGCAGATAGTAACATTTCCTATGCCGTAAGATCATGTTTTTCTTAATTGACCACTGTGACAGAAACCAATGATATCCTTGAAATTTCTTCAGTTATATAATATGTTTCAGACAGAACAACCAGGAAAGAATCATAGGAGCAACATCCATGGAAATACTGTTTCTTTGTTTTCTGAAGTCAGTAAAGATTAAGAGATTAGTTTTTAAGGGCTTGAGGGTATGCATGTGAGCCCAGGTGTATTTAAGAAAAGCAGACCATAATCCTAAAAAGAAAAAGGAATATTTCTCTGTTGGTTGGATACTGCAGAAGGAGACCACCTTCAGACCCACTTATTTCATCTGTTTTATACTAGTGGTATAAAACACCAGTGGGTTTGGGATAGATGCAGCTGTAGATTCATTCAAGCCATTCAGCCGTTACTTTATTGAAGTAGCATAATGAGTCAAATGCAGAAAACATTAGGAAAAGTTGAAAGAATTTAAATGTCCCAGGGCTTGTAGAATTTACCCTAATTTAGCAGGAGGCACTTTATACAAACTTGTTTAGTGTATTCATAACTAGATTCCTCAATATTCCCATTCTACAATGTAGATAACTGTGCTTAAAATAATTAAAAGAATTAGGGACTGTGTTCTACATTAACATCCTCTGCACACCCGACTTCTTTTCTATCCTCCACTTCACTAGCCTGCTCCTCAGTAATGCTGGCCTCTGGAAAGTTTCCTGCTGACTTGCTGTCTTTCTTGGTTTTGTGATCTGCTGTTCCGAGCTTGTCAGTCACTTCTTCAGCAGCAGCCCAGATCAATGTGAATGGAGACTGGAGAGAAATTTTCAATAATGGTATGTCAGGCAAAATATGGAGCTGCAAAAGAAAGCCAGAAGAGGAATTCTTTGAAGTCTTAAAGTTTTGATCTGCTGTGACTTTCAACAGGGAAGGTAAAGTTGGGAGCACAGTAAGGTTTTTTTATAATCGCCCAACATAAATGTTCCCTTAAAATGCCTGACACAGTCTTTTAGGGGTCAAATTCAAGCCAAATAATGTCAATGGGAACCCTTAAATTGACCTTTAGTGGTGCTTGGATTTTTCTTTTACTAAAGAAAATGTTTTCTTGCTTGGTTTGCAGAGACCCAATTAAACAACACAAGTTTGAAGTGTCTGGAGATAGTAAAGAAATACATTCATCTGCCCTTCTTATGCTGAAGAGTATTCACTGATGATAGCAGCTTTCGTTCAGTTATGTTTAATGATGCTGATAATTATAAGTAAATTTTGAAATACTACTACATATTATTCAACTGCACACAAAGTGTATAAAAGCATGGGAAGCAGGAACATTTTACTTATCCTACTACACGCCGTTGAAGTAACATTGATAGAAGTGGCAATTCTCCCTTTTAGTATAGAAGAAACTGAAGGATACAAACTAAATGGTTTAGCAGATGACTGCAGAATTTGTGGGAGTTTTTATGATGATCTCTTCTTTGATTTTTTTTTCCTTGGATTTACTGTATGCACAAGCAATGAGTAAGAGAAATAAACACCCTTTAAGGCATTTTGTTAATTTAGTATTCAAACACAGTCCATCAGTCTGGCTTGTCACTATTTTGGAATGGAGTTCAATTCACCAATACATTCCCCAGACTGTCCTGAGCTGTTTCTAAATGACCACACAACACTCTGCAAAAGAAGTCACTCTTATAAAATGAGAACTACAGAAAACATATGCAAATTGCACAGTCAAACATTTTCTAGCAATGTTCCCCACCTGATGCTTATAGTAATTAGGCTGTAATTTAGCCTAAGGGGAGAAGAAAAGATATTTTGAGAAAAAGAGACTCAGCTAACTAGTATTTTCTCTACAGCCTTCCCTTTATGAGGATTAAAAAGATTGCAAGGGTTTGGGGGCTTTTTCCTCTAAAAATGGATGACAGCTGACTTTCTGTTATGAGAACTCTACTTTTATTAGCTGAGGGTGCCACTGGCAAACAAATAGTAAATCTGTGCTGTATCTTCTTTTTCTGTAATACAAGGGCTCTACTAAAACCACCTGATCATAAATGTCTAGGTGTACTAAAGATCAGATGTAGGAGAACCCAAAAAATGCCATTAATGAGGGTCCTTGGCAGGTGAATGCAGCCGTGACTTTGCTAGGATAACCAGAAAGTTATTCAACTTAGAGAAAAGAGCAATAAGGCACTGGTAGGATGACATCCAACTGAGTTATTGGTAGAGATGCACAGATGTAGGAGTTCAAAAACTCATTTACTCTTCAGCAGGGTGCTCTGCCTTACAACAGGTTTTTCCACATATTATCTCCAAAGCTTAATAAGACCAAACAGTGCGGAAGTATCTGCATACGCTGGCAAAATTAGGCATAAGAAAAGGCAAGCTACTAATGCTCACATGGTGTTGTGCAGCATGAGGTCTCATTGCTGAATCTGGGCTTGATTACCCACTACACTACTGCAGGTTTATATTTGAAATCATGCTGGTGGAAAACTAAGTGAATGCAGTGGAGAATCAGGCTGGCAGTGTTTATGCAGGTTGGGAGAAGAGCGCTGGGCACTGCAAGGCTGATCAGAAATAAAGCAGCGGTGCTGTGGTTCTAGAGCCAGAGTTCCCACTATTTTGCAGCATTTTGTGGCATTTTGTCCAACATCTTGTGGTCATATTAAGAGCTTAGACTAATATTGTTTTTAAAGCACCAGGCACATTTTTCTGTTTTCATAGACAGTGTTTCCATACTTCCTTTGCCATGAAAACAGTACAAAGCATAACAGGAGTTATAGGGCTTAGCCCTGCACAACTCAGTGGAAACACAACTTCTTTTGGCCTCTTGAATACTACTGGAACTTCAGACCACTGATAAAGGGAAGAACCTCAGATGGCTTCAAACCAACATGGTTCCACCTCCTCTGAGAGAATTTGATTTACACTGTTTCAACTTCTGGCTCATGGGGTTTTGATATAACTCTACGATCCCTCTGCCCTCTTTTCCCAGCTGCTCACAAGTCCTTGCTTAGGATAAATAACAAAGATGTCGATGTTTTCTATGCTTGCATGCCTGTATTACAGTGAGTGTGTAGCCAGTAATGGGCTTAGTCTGGTTTACAAAGTTAAATTCTTCCTTTATATTGATCTTGAACCAAAGAAAACCAGTAGGCCTCAAAAGTTTTCAATAGTTTCAATTTCATCTACCTCAAGTCCCTTCCTTGAAGACTCAGCTTTACATTTGTGATTTCTGTGGTCTATGGAGTAACTTCTCTCATAATCAAATGCTTTCTTCCTAAAGGATAACATTGCAATCAGCATAATGTGCAAACACAATTTCTTTTTTTGTTTTTTTTTCTTTTTTTTAAATGGAAAATTCATATAAACATCTAGCTGTTTCAGAAACCCAAGGGAAAGACAAACACAACTAAGATTTAGTCCAACATAACCCCTCTAAATGTCAGGGTTTTTTCCCCCAATTAACCTTAAGAGCAAAGCTATCTTTTAAATGTGGTATACAGTGCACTTCTGTTTTGCTGAATGGTTCAAATGGTCAAGTAGCAATAAGTGGACAAAAGAATAGAGGACAGCAGGGGACAAAAAATAAAATATTACCAACCTACCACTTTAAATCCTAAGAATGGCCTCTATGTACAGGCTTCAGGCTGCATGAAGAGTTATAAATGCTTATGAAGAATATTTCAGAGAATTTATATAAGACTACACACACTGATGTTAATAAATAATACAATGACGACCGAAACCTCTCGGATTAAAGATCCTATTGTGAAAATGAAAAATTAATAGCTCAGGGAGAAGACATAACCATTAGCATTCTGAGGTGATTCTAAAATTGTCAATAGGTAAATAACAGTCATTTTTATATTTACTCCGTTATGGAAAGTTGTTTTCACAAGGTGTTAATGAGGGCTAGAAACTCAGAAGTTACAGTTAAAACTTTGAGAGAAATCACCTGACTGCAGAAGCTGGAACCTGAATAAAAATAACTGCTCAAGCTTTTATTACAAATCTGGCAGCAATGAATGCAGTGAGACAAGGAATGTGGCAAACTGGAAGCAAGTGGCAGGTATGACATGATACTTGCATCATGACAACTGGTCAGAGCTACTGGTAAAATATTGCAGTCAAAATGAGAGGGGTGAGTTTCAGCAGGAAATCTCTTGAATTTTGCTTTCTGTCCCCTTATGAGTTCTGAGGTTTCTCGGTATTTTGACAACAGNGGGAGGGGGGGGAAAAGCATGAGAAACCTCAGTCCAGGGGGCAATTAATTATTTAACAATTTAAGTGTCTAAGAGCAGGAACTTGTTTCATCAAGTATTACAACAGTGATGTTGCCATAATGTGTTATGTCTACTAGCAGGAGGAAGGTAATGACTGTAATGAGGATGCTTTTATCATGGAGATGAAGAGTGATTCCTGGATAGATAAGAATGAAAACTAACTGGGTCAGGACAGAATTGGCTTTATCTTAAAACAAAAGGCAGGATTGAAAAAAAAAATTAAATTAATTAGAACGGGGGAATTTTTAATGTGGAATATTGTTGACTTGCAATACTTCTGATCTTCCTGTCCATTTTTCTCCCTTCCTTTAATACATATAAAACTTGTCTGGTTATTTTCATATCTCAATCACATCATTTATTATAGGGCAGATGAACTACCCCATTATAAATTTCAAGAGGCTATGAACCCAAGGGAATAGCAGAACAGAAAAATTGTAATAGAACTTCTTCAGTTTGAATTGGGACAGACCTTCTTCAGTTCAAGGAAACTAAAACAATCACCATATAAAGCTACTGAGGATAGCTTTCAAATATGGTTGCTTGATTGCTATATACTCCATTAATAACCTAAGCCTCTCCCATAAATGAATGAATTTGTCCAAACCAACATCTACCACATAAATCTACAAGAGGTTTCATTTTTTCCCTTTGAGCAATGCCAAATGATGTAAAGGGATTAGATTGACTCAGCCTGGGAAATCCAGGTGTACGGACATCAGTTAACAAACCTTCAGTAGAGCTGGTCCTCTGATGTTTTTGTGATACATACAGGAAATTACCTCAGCTTCCTTCACTTGCACACACAGGGAATACAGTCCTATTGCAGTCCTATTGCAGGACTATTCTTTCACCTAATTCAATAGACTAAGAATATCCATGTCATTATCTTTTAAAGTTTATTAGTGGTAGCATGGATAAACTTGCAAGAAGTATCAAGGAAATAAGGTAAATAGGTTCAGATGTGAGGCATTTTTAATTGGGAATATTAGTCAAACTCATATTTATAACTCACACTTTTTTCTTTAAACAAATTATCTCCGTTCCAATTTAACCTAGAGTGCATGGGCAAATGTCTAAAGTATTTTAGTTAACTGAAAAGACTGAACACTCTAGGTTAAATATGATATATAAAATAAGACCTATTTGTAACTGTATGCCACATAACTCTTGTATTGATTCTCTATCCAGGTCTGAAGGAAAAATCTGATTATATTTATGCACCTGTTTTTCTTTTCTCTTTGTCAGCCACCTCCCAAAGTAGTTTTCAGCATTCACAAATGTAGCTGGTGGATCTGCTGAGCTCACAAACACTAAATGTAACGCCCTTCTAGCCAAGCAACACACAATATGGTTATCACTAACAGTGGTTGGATTTCAAACATGGTAAAAGCGCTTCTACCTTGAGTTTCTGGCCTGGCTATATTGATAGTTTTCTTGGGTAAGTTGCAGAATCTCAGAAGAATTAAACTTTTTTAATTACTTTAAATTTTAACCTACATGTTTATATAATTACCGAGTCTTTTAACAGCATAAGAACCAAATGATTTTTGGCCCCAGATGATCATGAAAACTCCTTCACTGTAACAATAAATTCTCTATAGATTCCTTAAAGCTAGACTGTTAGTTTTCAATAGAGATTTTCTTTTTTTAGGAGTTGAACCCACTTTGATTTTTTTTTTAATGTGATAGATACTTTAATTTCCTCTCTCTTTCTAATTTAAATTTAATTAAAAACTGGCCTCACCGACTTTCACTTTCAGGTCCTAAGTTGTCTCTGTGTTTACCCTCCAAGTGTTTCCAGTACCTTGAGCACATTAGGAATATTAAGCAGTTAATCAAGTGTAAAAAACATTAATTTGTTCTCTAGCGTCTTTCATCAATCTTTTTTTTTTTTTTAATCAGAAGAATATCCAACAACTAAGCCCACAGATTCCACAGCAAGCATTTCATCAACAGGCACTGATATTTCACTGCACCCAGGCTTGTGAAATAAATCTCTGCTGACGTGAGTGAATGGTCTTCTCTGCAGGAATCTTCCCAGCCCCAGTGTAATCACAAAGATTCTTCCATACAGGTTTGAAAATAAACTAAATAACCCCAGTCAAGCTATATATGTGCTCGTCTGTATACAACAAGCTGATTCCTTGAAGCCACGTTAAATTCTCTGCCCTGTTCCTAAAAGCCAAATGCAATTCAGCATGCCATAAGTCCTCCCACTCTCTGGGAAATCTCTAGTTTCTAAAGCCTGTCTCAGAAACACTGCCTGTTCTATTTCTGCCAGTGAACCAAGACTCACCCTTTTGTGGGCCAGGTTTCTAGAATTTTTCAATTAATTGGCAGGTGTAAAACCCATTTTACATGGTGAATTTGATGTAAATCCCAAGTATATATATTATATACTGTAATTATAGATATTATAGATATACTATAATAACAACTTTACTAAAAGCAGCAGAGACCTTTTGAAGTGTGCTGATACCTTTATTTTTATTGTAGTCATTTCTGCCCAAGATACACAGAATCTGGTCCAGAAACAGCACAACTTTGAGTTTGGAACATCCATTACTTCTGGAACTGCTGTATATCAATGAAATTATTTTAATTCCTGCCACAAGGCTGGTTTGCCCTCAGTTATCAGCAATGCTAATCATCTCTGGCTAATGTTGATGAATTTTCACATTAGAATTATTTTTGACTCCAGTATAGTGTGACTCTTCATTTGGGAAGAACCTCTATTTGATGAGCTGCAGTGGAGCTATGCTTTTTGAAATCCCTGGTCTAGGCATATATATCTTTGTGCAAAAGGTCTAAAATTATTACAATAATTATTTAGATTATGAATAAAAAGCCTTAGTCATTATGAAGTGATTGTTTTCCACACAATGAAAACAAATGCTCTTTTACATTTCCCCATATCCTATTGATTCAAATATTCGTGTTTTAAGTCACTCTTGATCACAAATCTTCAGACTGGGGCAAGGGGGAAATGCAACTGCCACACAAACTATACAAACTTCTGAACAAAACCGCAGGCTCTGAATTAACCAAGATACAGGATCCAGTCACTGAAACTAAAAGAAAATGTATCAAACTGTGCTGAAGTCCTTTATCCCTTTGTGAACAAACATTACAAGCTTCTTCCAGTTCACTGATATACACAAAGTATTTCTAGAACTGTTTAGAAATTATTTTTGTTTGTGTTTCTAAATAGAAATCGTTTTTGTCTTTTCTGGGAAAACTTATAAATCTAACTTAGTTTGCATTTTCCTAATGAATGCATGAAAACCTAGTTACCATTTTTGTTTATTTTTTTTTCTCCTCTATATTGGAAACATGGGACAAAACCCAAGTAGAAAATTCCCCCTAGGAAGCTTATGCTTACTGGTAGATTTCAGGATAGAATTTATGGAGAAATACAATCGATACCAAGAAAAATAAAAAGTACCACCCCACTATAGAATTCTGATGAGTAGAATATGCTTTTGTAAAGATTCATTGGACAGCTATTTACAGGTGAATTCAGAGTGACTACAGTGATAATACAGCTATTTCTTTTTCCTTTGTTTAGTTAAAAATGCAGCATTGCATATGAACAAACGCTCACATGTACTTAACAGCTTTCAATTTTGCTTTTGAAAGTAGGAAATACTAGCCTTGGTGACCATATAAAAGTTATGATGTAGTAGATGAGTCTTGCAGTACACAAAGTGGTTCTGCAACTCCGGGAAGTTTATTAATTCAAGGTAAAGTAACCCCACTCCAGCCTCATCTCAAAGACAAGTGAGCAGCATATGAACCAGTTCATGAATTACATAACTGCCCAGTGTAAGGCATGGTGGTTGGCCTTAACGCTCTGGGCTGTACACTGCAGGATAGCAGGCATTTCTTCCAGAGCAGCTTACCTGACTGCAGAAGCGGTAGGTCAAACAGTTAATTGGAACAATCTCATCAGGTCTGCCAATATAAATTGTCCTTCTTCATGAATCAGAGCCTGAGGTATGTGCATGGAGGAAGATAGGGTGAAACACTAACACACTGTAAATTCCTGCCTGCCCATACTGCACAGCAACATCTATATGCAGACAAACTCTTAGGGGTAAGGAAAAAAAGAACAAAGAAATATAAAAAAATCAGAAAATGTCTGTACCTTCATGAACAACAGAATTTCATCTTGCATTTGTCAGTGTTATGTTCACTGCATTTCTTTACGAAATGTTATATGCAGTATGTTATAATAAGCACACTCAGATCAATTCTCTCCAGACTTCCCTGTTTGCACTCATAGAATAATGTAAGCTGGAAGGGAGCTCTAGAAAACGTCTGGTCCAATCACCTGTTCAAAGCAGAGTTAACCAAGAAGTAAAATTGAGTTGTGTAGGCTTTTCTATACAAGTTTCAGAAATGTCCAAGGATGGAAATTCCCCATTTCTCTGAGCCTTTATTCCATGCTTGATCGTCCTTGTGGTGATTTTCTTTCCGGATTTTTCTTCCATTGAATCTTGCATTTTCATTTTACACCTTGCATCCTCTACTGCCTCTGTCTTCTCTGATACTCCTTTTATGTAACGAAAAACTGTAAGTAGATTCCTCCCACTCCTAGCTTCCTCTTCCCTGGGTTAACATCCAGCTGCTCCACCCTATGTATATTAAGGCCCTTAGAGCATCTTAGTGGCCCTATCATCTCACTCCACTCAAAATCATGATTTTAAAGCTAGTGAAATCTGACATGTGAAATGTTTTTGAGGTGCTGAGACTGTGCAGTATTCCAAAAGACATGCTTCGTCAAGGCGCACAGTTGAAAAGTAGTAAAAAGATTTAACTTTTCAAAGTTCATAATTTATGCCATGTCTCATACTGTTCCTTAAGTGGAATGGCCGGGTTTGTTGTCATCTTTTTAGCTGAAAAATTATACCCAACTAGAAAATATTCTCACTGCAGTACCTGAAACCCAGAAGAAACACTGCCAATAACATTTGTATTAATTTGTAATTATGAATAGGAAAAATCTGGAAAATAAAAGTTAAGTGACTTAACTCAGGTCACACACACACACACACACAAAACATCAGAGAGAAGTGGACTTTTAGCAGTATCTCTTACTGTCTGGTGTACTATTAAATTTCTGGATTAGATAAATATCCTACTTGCACTCTCTCCTGTTCTCCAGCAACACAGTGGAAAAACAGTGCCTTGCATGTGAGCTATGAAAAAGAGCAGTTTATGTTCTGTGGCTTTTAAAAGCAGTGTCATTGTATTTTTTTTTAATAAAAAAAGTCATCAGGTTCTTCACCATCAAAACATATCACATTAGTTCGTCTCTGCCTACAGAGATATGTAGTCTGAACAAGAGCCCCTAGTGGAGGCTAACATTGCCTTGATTTACTGTGAAAGACACACTTATTTATTGTACTCTTTCAAGTGTTAATACTGATGACCAGGAAATGAAAACACTTGTGAAGCTGCCAGGCTTATTTCATGACAGATCAGTCAGGAATGGCACACAAGAACCTGATTTTAGGGCTAGCTATTAATGTCTAGCAACTCATCTGGTGAAAAAAAAGAAATAGCATTGAGAAGAAGTAATCAAAAAATCCTCCAACAGTGAAGACATCAGTGCTAGGTATTTATCACTAGGACTATAACAAGTTTACTAATCTTAGTAAATTGGAACAAGAGATACATTAATTCTGTTCATTAGGTACCTCCTGCTGTTACGGTTTGATTATTATTCATAGTACTTGGACACTTCACTTAGGATGGGGTTATTGAGAGTTCTAAGTATTGCACATAAGCATAATAAAAGTCCAGCCCTAGCTTTGCTTTACAGTCTTACAGAAAAAAGGACTTGATGTGCAGTTTGGGAATGCGTACAGAATGTAGTTATGCAACCTGTGTGCTCGCTGAGAACTGAAAAAGACATTGTTCCTCACAGACCTGTACCTTATCACCTTCATGCTCTACCTTCCCTTGGGCTTCTCCCACTGCAGTGCTCCTGCACACCTTATGCTTTGACTTATTTATAAAGATCCAACTCATACATGTCAGCAGCAGCAGCCATCACACAGAGACATGTCAACAGAGAATAGCAGAGACACATTTGAATTGCTGCCTGTACCAAAGGATGCCAAACCACTCCAGAAACCCCCACTTCTCTAAGATGGTCTCTAACGGACTGTGATAGCTCCAGTGTTACAGTCTAGCTTCATTTCTGGTAGAAAGGTTCCAGCTGAAAACTTTAGTATTTACAGTAAGTCACAAAAGTACCATTTTTTTTCTTTGAACAAATGTCCAACACTTCTCTGGATGGGGTTCCTATTACCACAACTTACTACAAAATGCTTAATATCCACAAAAGGCCAGGGTTAAATGACCCAGCTTGACAGCTGCTGACCAGAGAACATGCAACTATGAAAAATATTCATTGCAGAGCGGCGTCTCATGGATTTATATCAGCCAGATCTGGATTTGTATAGCATGATCTGTCAGAACACACTGTAGACCAAATTTACATGCTCAAAATACTGACGCTGATAGGCTCATAACTTTATTAACTCTGTTAATGTATTACTCCTCCTTATCACCATAAATATGAATTTATCTGATTTTGGAAAGTCTGAAAGGCTTCCTGAAATCTTTCTTTCTCACACCTTGTACTGCTAGAAAAGTGATTCTCTCAGAGGGCAGAAATTAAAAACCAAACCAAACCAATCTCCCTGACTAACTANAAAAAAAAAAAGAAGATAGTAAATAAAAATGCCTTAAGAGCCTGCTAAAGGGAAATATAATGACATTAACTAGGCTAGAACTGCGGAGGTGAGCTGGCTAGTTATCCTCCTGATTAGAGATTCTCCTTATGCTTTTGACACAGAATACTCGAGCCAAGGCTTGAGCCTGTCCCGCCCTTGGAACCAGCCCACGGGCGTCTCTGCCCCCTGTATGATTTAGTGGTGCAAATCCAAAGCAGCTAATGTGAGAGATGACTCACCAGAAGAATTTTTAGGTTGTGAAAATTATTCCTTCCATTTATAGCCTGTCTTGGACCTTTTTTTAAAAAGAAAGATATACTTATCCACTAAAATTCCTGAATACATTTATCTGAGCTAATAAAATCTATCTGATAAGGTTTCGATGATGAGCCCAGTGGCGCAGCTGATTTTCAGGGGTCTTCTGATGATCTAAGTGCCACAAGGCACTGTGCCTAGTTACTCTGCTATGAACCAGCTCTGACCAGAGGGGAGGGTCAGACAGAGCAGGTCAGCACAGCACCGCTCCGACCCTCGTATTTCATGTTACGGGAGCAGCAGACAGAAAAATGGCAGAAAACGTTGTGGTTCTCCCCTCTCTCACAAAAATCAAACCATCTGCAAAGAAAAGAAATGGGAGGACGAAAGAGCTATTTAATGAGTATAAACCTAATAAGGATTTCTGCTGGGAAGAGCACACTGATGTCTTAGAGGCAGTACTCATGTGGAAGAAGTTAAAAGGCATGTTCTAATTTCATGTACGTCTTTACGTAGGAGGCAGAGAAAAAACTAATACTTCAATTTAGATTAAATTTTACAGCTACTGCTAGTATAGATAAAAATTTATAGTTTCACAGCTGTAAAGGTTTTAGATTTAATTAGAGGAACTTGTTTCTCTTTACGTGGCAACTTTTGCAATGAGGTATACTCTGACAATTTGCATTAATGTGCTTTATATAATTTTTACTGAGTTCCCTACTGTGAGTTGCTATGCAGTATCATATTTTAGGATACAAATAAGAAAGGAAGTCTTCATTCTTTCTTGCTTGCATTTGGAATTTGGCTGTTATTGATTTATTTAAAGAATGATGGCCATAGACAAGATATTTCCATGAGCAAATCTACTGACTTGGTTTCAGTACTCTTACAACAGAAAGTTTGGTATTAATGAAGTATATGAAAATATAAGTCAAAGAATGTTCCTAAAGGGTTCATCAGCACATTCACATAATAAAAAGATCTTATTCTGACACACCTTTTCACAGAATCATGAAATTTTGTTGACTTTCTGGTACATACAATGTGAGGATTTAAGACTTTCTTGAGGACATATGCATTTACATGCCTTCAAGACGTGTAAGAGTTTTTTGCAGTTGTTTTGACAAGATATACTTTCCACAAAATCCTGTTGTTGATGGACTGTAGTAACTGATCTACTATTTTGACTACAATCAGTGTTGAGTTCATTTTCCAATGGTGTAACATTGGTCTATCACATTCATTTTTCATATATCCTTTAACACAAAACAAATTTCAGATCTGAACATGCTCTTCTATGACTCTGTATTTCAAATTATTAGGGACTGTTGATTTTAAATTGAGAATGATTAACAATTGCCTACCACAGCAATGACCAACGTCATTGGTTAAAAACAGCCTGGAACAAATAAAATCACTGCCATATTACATCTTGCTGCCTTGTGCATACACATATGCTATGTAAGTATGGGTAACTGATAAGCACACCAACATTTTTCTGCATAGCTAGCAAATTTTAAAGTTCCACAAAGAACTTTTATCTCCAATACATTTTTTCTGGTAGTTCTCACCTCTGCTAGATGTTAATGTTTCTCTGACACATCTTACCTTCCCTATCAATTCGCTTTTAGAAAGTTAAAAATTATGTTAATAGATTCTTCCTCTTTTTTCAGTTTTCTATTTTGTTTTGGTTCTAATTTCTGCCTTCAACTTTGAAAAGTGATGGGGTTGTAATCAGTTGTCTTCTTCCCAGACTGCAAAATCACAGCTTTTTGTCCATCTAGATTTCTATTGTCCCACCATGCTTCCTTCTAATTCCTCCCAACTCTTCTGGCACACTGTTTATGTAAATATAATACTGGTTGGGTTTTTTTTTTAAAACTAAATTTAACGTAATTGTATTATCAACAACACTCCCAAAGCAACCATTAAATTCCAATGTGGTGATTAAATGATCTTAATTTATTTTATTAAGTTAAAAATCACCTGCAATTTGTACAAACTGATGCCATTTTATCGTTGGCTGCATAAAGCTTCCAAACTGAATTTTCTATTCAAAGCATTTTTTCCTATCCACACACTGCTATCAGTTAGGAGGTTATAAATTCCTTCATTGGAATTTGATGGCCAGTGACAAATGTCATCATGGACCAGCAGCTACATGTACCCAAATACATTTGTTATGCCACAGCTATAAAACGTAAACAGCTGGGCAGGAAAAGGATGAGCACCAAGAAGTCAGAGACAAGACATTGCACTTGGTAGTGCCTCCTGTAAAATTCTAGTTTGAAATTAAGCTCATGTCAGAATCACTTTCCTGGCAGCAGGCACTTTTCTGCTACCTGGGGAACATTATTTTACTCTTCCCAAACTCACTCATTTATTAGGATTTTTGCTGTTAGAAAACGGGAAGTTGTCAACTTATCTCCTGTAAAGTTACATCCTTTTCTCCAGAATCTTCCACATTTTCTGTGAAATAGAACTTTTTTTCTCTTGACAAGTTCTCGTCAGCAGTATTTGCATTTATGTAGATGAGGAAAAGAAAAAAGCAGCTCCAAAGACAGAAATAAGCCATTGGAAAGGAAAGTGCTCAAAGAAAAGCAACAAAACCATAAAACTAGCTTAACTGTGGACTGTGAGGATTAGCACTGGCAACACAAGAAGGAGCAGGTTTTGTACATGCTCCATACTCATGTCCTTGATTAGCCTTTTTTTTTCTTTTTTTTCTTTTTTTTTTTTTGAAGTTAGTTTAAAGGGAAAGGGTAATAATTCAGTTTCTTGGATACTCTAGTATTTATATCTGGTGGTAGGAGATAAAAATCCTGATATTCTATATGCATAACTGGAAAAAACTACTAGACAGAAGGAAAAGCTATCTTCTGTCACTTGAATCATTGTAGACTGAATTAGCAAGCTGATTCGACAATGGGAATTTGTTCATGCAAATTGTTATATTCCAGTTGATCAACTTTTTCCTTGGTAAAATTTACACATATTGTTTAATTTTCTGAAACCTATATTATAAGACTTCACATTACAGTGATATTGAAGAAGACAACATCTAGACATTTCTGCAAGATGCCTTTTGATAGGTGCTTCAAACACCACACACCATGATCAGGTTGAGTTTCATTTTGGCATTTTGATGGTACCTCTGGCTTATAACATTATCAATAAAAGGAATATCAAATAATTTAGGATTTAAATTCTAAATCTGAGGTAATATAACTAAACTCAAGGTCCTTGCTGCTTTGTTCATTCTCCATGCTGTTTGTCATTTTGGCTTCGGCCTTAAGTGACTGATGTTTTAAACGGGAAAACCTGGGTGCCTGGGTGGGAGGAGAAAACCAAGGAAGTGCTACCTTATACTCAGGCTACCTTGCAGGGATTCTGTCCTAAAGTTCATTGACAGACGGCAGAAAAAACTCTGTCTTGAACCAGATCTAGTCTAGCAATAGACCCAGCAGGGCTTCTCTTTGTAAGGTTGTATCACATCTCCTCAGCAAACCCTCAGGCTATTGTATCCTGAACATACAGTTTCCACATTTTCTTTCTCAGTTGTTTTGCAAGCAACACATGCAATACATTTTATTGTATTTAGCCAAGGGTGATATAGTTCTTGATCAGGTTTTTCATCTCTTTAAGACATATAAGCAGGATTTATGGGAGTAATGCAAATGACTAAAATAAGCACTCAGTTATCCTGTAAACATTCCGATTGCCACAGTGGAAAGGCATTGGTGTCTTCTAGGTCCTAGGTCCTATCAATCAACTCCAAGTGAATGTCTCAGAATTTCTAAAATAGATCCTATTAAACACCTGAATTATTTCCTGCATGATGGTAGGCAACAGCTTTTTCTATGTATATGACTAGCATAGCACTGGTTTTTCCAGCCAAGACATCACCATCAAGTGGGCTTACAACATTCTGTTGCTTAGAATCAACTCAGAGCTACAAACTTGTCCCAAATCTTAATGCCACTATAGACTTATCCATTGATTCCCAAACAGTGCATGGCTCTATCTGCTTTGCGTACTGCAAACTGCAGAAAGTTGCAAGCTATTGTTTCCTAGAATGTGCTGGGCAGTCTAAGGATAGATACCCTTGAACCCTTAGTTCAAAGGCTTTTGTGATTTTATTAAGCATTTTTCTCTTTGTAATATTGTTACACCCTTTTATCTTTCTTAAGGCATTTATTTGCCTAACTAATTATCTCCAGACATCCTTCAAGAACTGTCTGTAACACCTAACTTCTTAATAATTTCTTTCTAATTTCTTAAGTACTTCAGGGTAAATTTTATCGGGTTCCATTGACATGAATAAATCCATTTGTCCGTCTACATCAGCACTAGAATTTACAGGTGTTGTTCACCCGTAGTCATAGCAGACCCTGTGAAAGCAGAACTAAACTGGGTCATAAATTCCTTCACTTCTTTGGGTGTTTGGATATGCTGAGATGCATATCAGAGCAAGCTGGGGTTTTTATTCAGATTACGTTATTGTGTTATGAAGAGATAGATAAATCCACCATACAGGTATTTGAAGTCTTTCCCAGAATTTTCTTAGGAATATCATGGTGTTCTTTTAAAGTATATGTCAATAAAAAAACCAGCCTGTGTTTAATGAATTCTAAAACTTTTCATGATAACCAAGTGATGTCTTCCCAAAAGCTTTCCAGTAAGAATGAAGTCATACGCCCGTTAGACATAAATCCTTGTATTTCATAAAACAATTTCTGGCAGTATCCCAGACACTTTAACAGAATTACTCTCATCACTTTTATTTCAATGATCACTCCTTTTAGATCAGTTTCCTTGTACTCCCCCTGTAATCTTTTCTTGTCACATAGTGTCACTGAAAGTTGAAACCTTTTTTCTTGTTCTTCTCACCTCACTTGACTACTTCACCTCAATTTGTTTACTCTAGTCTAAAACTGAACTGATGGGACAAATTATTCAGAGTATTGCTTTAGAAAGCCTAGCTGAATTATAATTAAATACAGTATGTCTTCTGACAGTTTAACCTGGAGCTCTTATAGTTACTCCAAGGAAATACAGTCCTTAGTCAATTCTTTCTATATCATGTCTTCTCAATCACCAAATTCTGCTTGTATTTTCTTGGGGGCGGAGAGGGATTACGAATTAGTCTCCTTTTGTGCAAAGTCTGGCACAATAGGCCCTTTAGGGTCTACTGGAGTGCAAATAATCACCACATTCTTTGGGTGTTTAAATGTCACAGAGATGCGCTTAATATAACCAGGTGCACAGTGAGATGAAAGGACGACTTAATTGGAGAACACCCTCTGAATAACTGATTGGATTTTTCACCTCAATTATAATTATTAGCAAGCTCTAATGCACTTCCCACTTTCATCAGAGAATATTTACTGACACATAGGTGTACCTGCTCTTGTCCACATAAAAAGGATTTCTCTTAACTGCTTAGAAATGGCTAAAGGTTGACTTTCCCGAAACAAAGAGTAGGTTCCTCTAACAGAAATTCCAGGATCTGCCTAGAGTTCAAGGAGTAGCAGGATTCAGAAATCCAATGCTGTGTTTCCAGTCCAGTGAACTACATAATCCACTTTACAGTTCAGGTGACTCCAGCCCAATGAACAAAATAATCCACTCTATACATAATTTCAGACCATTGAACAACATAATCCCAATTTTGATTAGAAACTATGGGCAAAGAGAAAAGGTTTTATGAGTAATCAGCATGTAAATGTACTCTATAAAGCCAGAAAGGGAATTTGTACTACAAGACATTAATAAATTAGTGGTTTAGCACTCAGAAAGAACCTCTATGGACTTCCATAGCCCCAAAATAATAATGGAATGTTTTCTTTAACCATAGCATGTAAATTTGTCTATTCCATCTGACTGTAGGTGATTGCCAGCCATGGATGACTGGCTTGTCACTTCAAAGTACACTCATTCCACAGTTTTCTTATCACCCAAACACTCCAGATTAGATAAAAAGGGTCTGTAATTTTTGGAAAAAAAATAACAGATGAAAAATCTTTTCAGTGCAGTCAGTCTGACTTTTCTGTTAGTATGTCTCTCTAGATTTTTATTTTAAATCTTTTCTTTCATTCTTTGCTTGTCTTCCATTTTCTTCTTTAATATTAATTTACCAAAAGATGTGGAATTAATAGATCACAGATGCATTTTTAAGTAGCCAGGTTGAATGCCAAGAAGCTTTACCAATGAAAAAACAATGCTACAGACGTCCTGTCTGGAGAAAGGCATGACAATTTGACAATAAGTATATTTTTTTCAGTACAGGTGAGTTTGAATAGATAGATATTAATAAAAATGTATTCTTATCCTAAAAGCATGTCTTTGTCTTTATTATTATATATATTAATTATTAGCACACTAGGACAGTGACTTTTTCCATAGCTTGCAGAGCTCCAGCTGTGACAGGGCCAATACTAGGTGTGGAAGTCAGTATAATATGAATATGAAGGTATTCCTGCCTGTTCAAAGAACTAACAGTATACTTTTGGAAATTACCCCTACTTAACCTATTGATTATTTTAATGTTCTGAAATGAGAAATGCCAAGAAAGCACAGAATGCTGCCATAGTGCCATTCAGATTATTTTATTCAGTTCTAGGTATGTGACTTTCAGTCACTTTAATTGATACCAAGAAATCTATTTGGTCACCCATGTACTTGACTGTTAGTAAATGGGGAGTGAAAACAGCTATCCAGCATCTTCAAAGCAAGGGTGTTTGGTGGACAGATTGTCTGGCCACTGCAGTATGATCACCATCCAACTCTGAAAATGTTTGCAAGGAATAATGTAACTGCCAAAGGTGTTTAAGAGCAGTCAGCTAGTTTAAAGCGCTACAGAATTTAGTTTCCTGGCAAATGCTCTAACAAGCTTTGCTACAAAATGTCAACATTTGGATTCACAGCATCCCAAGATACCTGTTAGTTGCAGTTCTGCTGAAGCTCTGAAGGTTTAACTATCTGAACAATGAAAAATTAGTTAAAGCTGGAAATATAGCAGCACTGAAGCCTAACTTGTCTTGAAAACAATGTGCCAAGAATAGGCAAGAATTCATCTGAGATGAAGTAAACATGCTAGAACTAATGTGATTTCTATGCTTTGGTAGTGTTCCCTTCTCCCAAAACCTGTATTATTGGATGAGTTCTAAGATACAAACTTTATCCAGCGAATTTCTCATCATGTTATGGTGTTCAAATAACAACAACCCAGCTTTCTGCTTTGGTTTTAAGAGATTCCATTCCAGAGATATGTTAAAAGTAGAGAGATAGACACATTTAGTCCCTTATAATTTTGTTCACTATAGCTTAGCGATATTTTCCAAAGCATCTACCTGATGTGGAAGCTTGAAACTCATTTGCATAAATTACAAAAGAACAGAATTTCCAAAATCTCCTAATTTTCTTTATAAACTTAACCTTTGGCCTAAGCCATAGCACTAGACTCCAGTTCTAATAAGCAGTTATGAAATTTTCAACTTGTAATAAAAAAGCTTAAATTACATTCTCAAAAGTATTTTAGGGATTAAGAACTATCAGTGACTTGAGCTGTCGGTGGAAATCTTTGAAGACCCTGTCTTCACAGGTATTTAGGTGTGTCAATATCCTGTCTCATGGTTAAGGATCTATTCTCTCTTTAAAGTAGAAAGTTTACAAAATAGTTACAGGTACTACACTGCTAGGATAACCCAAACCAGGCATATATTCCTATTGTGCTGTGCATTATAGAGAAAAAGTGGTTAGAGCACTCAGCTAACAGGAATATTTTGCCAAACAGTTGTTTATGGACACCGTGGTAGGAAACCAAAACAGCCTAGGCCATGGCTAGCAGAGAGCTTTGGGAAATCCAGGTCTTGGGTTTGTCACGGTCTGAGCTGCCTGCCTAAACAGCAGTGCAGGGTGGCAGATCTTGCCAAAAGATTTTTTGTGAAACAGGAGTTTGGAACTGGGTGAATAACTGCAGAACACACACACACTCACACACACACCCCCAGCCACACGCTGAACAAGGCTACCTAGAAATAGCTTTTTATTTTGTTCTTGCCTTGGCATTCTTTCCCTGAGTCCCCTGTGCCTCACTGGAAGCCATTTACTCTGTCCCTGCCCAGACATGGATGCACTGAGCCTCTGCCTGAGCCTCGAAATGCAACAGCACACTCCAGTCTGTGATGGCAGCGTGCAGACAAGTTGGGCAAACTGGATCTCAAGAAAATGTAAATTTATTGTGAATTAGATGAGAAGTTTTACTTTCAGTTCTGAAGCATACTTTAACTACAAATTGGTTGAAGTTTTGGCTGAGTTTTCTCTTTTTCCTTGTGCTTTTGTGGGGGTTTGGGTTTTGTTTGTTTGTTTGGGGGTTTTTTGCTAAGTTTATTAAAGCTTGTCTGGAAATTCTGTGTCATTTGGCACCTAAATAACATCTATTCTTGAAAATCTCAATCTGGACATAAATTAGTTTTGCTTAAACTCCCCATTTATTCTTATGTTCCTGACTTCAACATCATGTCATGTAATTTTTTAATAACTGCATTTATATATTAAAATTAAACTTTAAAATGTCTCAGTCAAGTATCTCGTTTTGTTATTCTGTCTGACTTCAATTGAACTCAGCTAAGGAAGAAGTTTTCTTTCAGTAAAAAGAAAAGAAAGTCAGGACTAAACAGAATTCCTGTGGTCATAAAAGAAAATAATTTCTACTACACATTAAATCGGGTAGCTACACATTTTAAAAAAAAATTAAGCATGCACTGAGTCCCATTGAGTAATAATAACTTAATAAATAAAAAAGACTCTGAACTGGCCTGACTAAGTATCTTATTGTTCTGAAGTCCAATGAAAAATACATTTTCAGTAGTTATGCAATAAAAAAGGCATAATCTAAAATCATAATGTCTTTTGTTCCCAAGGATCATTTTCAAAATTGATGCTGGTACTTAGCCTTCTGCTGTATATGCCAAGTGCTGGAAGTCCATCATCACAATATTCTTGCAAAGGATTTTTAAGGACTTTTAAGCATTTTGATTTTTCATCTCTGAGTCAAGACATTGCTGCTGAAGCTGTTTCCTGCAACAGCATAGATATTTTCTTACAGTATTCCACATCCATGCTACAAAGTTTAAGACTACTCAGCAAAGAATACTTAAGACTTCCTTCTGGAGCTCTAATATTGTTCTCTGCCCATTTTACAAAGCACAATGAGCAACAGGTACTTAATAATGAGAAAATATAAGTAAACACAAAGGACGCTACAACCTTGTGGTAAGATGTATGTATTATTGAGTCAATTAATTCAGGCAGAGAAAAAAGCTACTTTTCACTGGACAGAGTGCTGATGGTTCTATTTAAATTATTTGGATCCCCTGAAACTTGATCAGTCTTTAATGTGTTTGGGAAACTGAGTTTTTATATATGTCATGACCTTCATGCAGTATACTTCTGTTTACTTTATGAACATGTCATTAAGGAAACCATGTAGTAATAACTAAGGTAGATTTGGCTTGAATTATTAATAAGATAGTATATGAGACTACTCGTGCAACATAAACCCTCTTCCCATGTCCTAAGGATCCCACATCACATTAGTTTAGAAATAATATTTTTATCCTATTCTCCAGCTTTAGAAGGTTTGATCCTGCCTACAAGCTCAGCAGCAAAGCATTGGTAATAATAACTGACTTCTAAAAAATAATGAGAAAGAGAACCTGAGACTTTTCATATAGATAGATCCAGCCTGTATAATCACTTTGACTGTCAGATATCTATGATTTTTGAACTTTCAATTCATAGAGCAGAAAAGTGAAACAAAACAGTAGAAGTACTTGGACTTTTTCTAATGGAGCAGTTTTCCATTGGAAAAAATAGTAGTATTTTAATATCTGTTTGTAGAAAATTTCTAGGAAATTTCTGAACAAAACATTTAAAGTTGTAGGGTCAGGGAAATAAAGACCAACAGTATGAAATTTGTAATTTTCAGAACAAGATACTTTGAATAGGAGAGTACAAATTTTTTTCCAGTATTCTCTTTTTCAAATGAAAAATCACATTTATTTTTCATTTACTCATTGATTTTTGTGCTAAAACACAACAAAATTAAATTTTTAAGAACTCCAAAATCTCTTGCAGATCAGGAATTCTGATATTTGGCTACATATCATGTGCATTAGCTTTTATTATCGGCTTCCAATATAGTCAACTTGAAGTGTTGACTGACATGCTTCAGGCTTGAAAGTATTGGCAGTGTGATGTAGCTCAGGACTGAGTCTTTACTCATCATCTGCAGAAACAGACTAAGAAGGAAAGTACAGTACAACTTCCCTGGCATTGTTCAAGGCCAGGTTGCATGGGGCTTTGGGCAAACGGGTCTAGTGGAGGGTGTCCCTGCCCATGGCAGGAGATTGGAACTAGATGAGCTTTGAGGTTCCTTCCAACACAAGACAGTCTGTGATTCTACGTCGTTGTTTGCTGGGATTTTTTTTTTCTGTTTGCTTTCTATTTTGAAAGATAAGGCCAACTGGTTGGTAAGAGGCAACAGAAAAGACAGTATTTGTCTCAACTATTTAGGTAATTGATTCCTCTCTGCTTAAAACACTCGGACTGTTATTTTGATGAGATTATAGAGTGCCAGCATAAGCCATAGAATTTTTAAAATTACTGTCACAGTCAATATTCTCATCCAAGATTATGCCTCCAGAGAGTTAGAATATATATATTTTTCTTAGGTATACCCATCACATATTTTGGAGATAAGCAGAATTTTTGAGAATCAGAGGATGTATAGCTCTGTTTCTAGATGACTCAGTTAACTCCTTATACGGATGTGTGACTTTACCAACATCAACAGATGAGTCTTAAATGAGGGCAAACCCCAGTTCCAATAAAGAAGAGAACATTCTAAATTGTTTGGCATGTTTAGAACTGAAACATCTCTAATTTACATTTTTCTAAAAATGGATTTTACTCACAGGAATGACACACCCAAATCCCATCATTTTATCAAGATGTCATTTATTCACTGCAGTCATTTGTATCATGAAGCCAGGGCAATCCATATGTGACCTCTTCTGTCATTCTGAAGAGCTTGCTGCTCTTAGCATCTCTAAACTACCACACCAACTTCCGAACAATGTCAAAAAAGATGACAAGTGGGCCTTGTCAGGATAACAGAGATGATGTACTGCAAAGCAGATGATTAAAACTAGAGTCTAGACTGATAAATACACAATGATCCATTTCCTAGCGGTCCAAGAGCTGATTTATTACTAATGATCTTGATTTTATATGTCCAGTATATTTTGTGAGAAGGGACATTGCATGTATAGTCCACAGAGTTTACACCATGTGCCAAGCAACTGGTACCGCAAATGGGTCTAATTCCATTGATGTCCTCAGAAGTGGGCTGATTTGCATCAGCTGAGAACCAGCCACCTATCTCAGATGAAGTGCACAGGCATACATTTTCTAGAGTATTTTTGTTGTCATTTCTGCAGTGGGAGCCTACATAAGCACAAGAGATCCTTATGGCAGCACTGAATTAGACCTTAGCTTTTTTATAAACCATCTTGGAAGATGGCTATAGGCATACTGAAAAAGTGGCTCATAAAGAATTAGTTTTGTATAGTGTTTATTTTATGCTCCTCTCTAATAAACCTGCCTCCTTTTTATATAAAAAAAAATGCTTATCTACATCTTGAATTTTTTCTCTCTGCTCAGCCATTTCCAGAGAACATACCATAATTAGTCTAGCTTTCTGCATATACTGTTCATTTAATTACAGTTTCCTTATATTATCTGCTATAATTTTAACAGACTCAGGGTTTACTATGCATACTTCAAGAAACCAGGCTAGCAGGAAAACAGCCTTCTTTTTCCAACCTATTTCATACACACAACAATGGTCTTCAGGGAAAAATACAGAAATAGGAGTAAGGAGAAGAGGTATACTCCCAGCTGTCCCACCCATTTCCCATCTCACCTCAGGCAAGCCACTTGACCTCTTTGGTCATCCCTTACTGGTTCAAAAATTTAAGCAATAATGCTTTAATGCTCAGCAATAATGTAAGCTGCTGAGTTGGACAAACCTTGTGCAAAAGAGTATCCCATAAACATAGTTCGAATAAATGCCAAACATTTGTGTTAATTGCATCAAAAATATTTTTAAGCAGTCAAGAATCATCTTCACAAAATATTAAAAGGACTGATAGTGCCTTTTTTTCTTTATGACCTTAGAAATGCAGAATTTTATTGCTGACTCACTTGTCAGGGAGAACAAACGGGCCCTATTAGCTCCAACTCAGGAATATAAAAGGAACATATAAAAATTCTTGTCACAAGGAAAAAAAATAAATAAAATAACAGCAGATGTTTCAGGGTTTTGTTTCTGCTATGCAATGCATTTGAGAGCGAGTAGAGAGGGAAATGGAAAGACATATCCAACTACCTCAAGCCAGTTACAATTAAAATCACTGAAGAAAGATCTAATCAAATCAATTTGTGCTGCATATCCTGGGACTCTTCGCCAAAAGTGGTCGTCTTCTATGTTGTGAGGGAAAATAATTAACATTGTGTCTATACACGTATATATAGATATGTGTATACATATGATATATACCTCCTAATTCTAGGAAGTTGAGATGACTTGATCACTTATGCTTTTCAAGACCAAAAAAATAAGTTTTAGTATTAGCAAATGGCGATGCTCTTTCATTCCCAGCAGAGAAAGATTTTGCTCAGAGGCTCGGTTAACATTGTTTACCATTCTGCAATTATATTCATTCTGTCATGCATAAAAGCACATCTGCAAACCAGCTTACTTTGCTTCCATATTAACTTTGATAACGAGTTATCAAATGAATGTTCACACTGGCTTATCTGGTAAACCTCAGGATTAATAGGTATGGAAGGTGTGATAAGAACAAGAGAAGGAATTCATTGATGGGTGTGTTAAGATCTATCAGGTAAAAATTAAATGCCATTTCAGATGTGTGTCATTTTTCTCTATAGATCTACAAAGTAAATATTAACAAGGTATTTTAAATGAAGCGCTTCATTTGCATTTCACCTGTTCTATTCCAATTGCTCTGTTCTCTTAGTATGAGTCAACCATTGTACGCATCAGTTTTAGCAAGCCATAAAAAGTAATTTTGGCTTCAGATTCTGTGATAAATTTATCATCAGAAAATTACATGTCAGTCTAATTTCATGGCTGTATTATCCTTCTGTCTAAAAACTTAACAAACTAATTAAATTCTGAATTAACTGAAATCAGAATAAGCCCCAGACACTAGCTTCTAATCTGGAGAAATATCTCTTGACAGAAAATGGAATTAATGTGTGTCTCAGGGTTCAGAAAAGTTTGCCAAAAGCAGACCCCTTATGGTTTTAGGCACACAGCCTTGTCTCCACCACAGGTGCTATTTGTTGTTACAGTTTCTCCTTCAAAGACTTTAATGCACCTTTTAAATGTATACTAGCCTTGATACAGCAAAGGCATGCAAACTGTCAGCCTAGAAGCACAACTCTACTACCAAGTCAAGAGGATCTACTGGCTCATTTCATGTTCTGCAGTCTTTTTGCAACTATTTCGGGGCTTGTAGAGCAGCAATGCGGAGGCTGGTGTGACCTTTTTATAATACCAATAGTGTGGGGAAGTAAATGAGGAGGATATGCCCAAAAGATGCCTGGACAAGAAAAAAACAAGGAGATGAAAGCAGGGAATGGTAAGACACATACACTTCTGAAGGAAGCGTTCCCCACCTGCACACCATTTAGGTGACACCAACAGCCCAAATGGCAGTATGCAACAGTCTGTACAAAAGCTTAGCATATAGCTAAACCAGAGCTTAATCACTGCAAAGGACTGTCTATTAGACCTGCATGTGAACATCAGCTGGGGATGATTTTCACTTCCCAATCCCCTTACTCTGCCTTACTTCCCTGTCAGTTAACAGCTTTTACTTTTGAGGATTATACATGTCCTGTGGCTCTTGCCAGCAGGACATCTTCTCATTGCTGCCTCCTGGCCATGTTTAAATGTTAATGACTAATTCTATACCTAATACATGCAGTTGATTTTATCTTAATGTCTACTAGTTTTAAATGTCACAGCTTAGACTTGTCTGAAATGAATTTTGCTAAACCATCTCCTGTTAATTATCTTTTACCATTTATAGTTTTATCTGATGGCCTGTGTTGTCAACTGGGCTGCTAACAGGCACTTCAGCTTCTGATTTTGAGATGAGGAGGTGGAACAGCCAAGCCCTCGAAACAAAGGGGAGCCTAGTCCTCCCTGATGTGTAAAAAAACTATTGGGGAAGATGCAACAAATAGAAAGCAAATAAATTCTAGTTTCCAGTGCCATTAATTTAAGTACCTCTTTAGTTATGAATACTTTATATAAGGTATTTTTTGTTTGTTCCTGAAGCCAAATAGCAAGTTTTTGTGGGGTTTTTTTCGAAAGAAAACGCTGACCCACAATCATTAGTTTCATGTAAAGAGAGTAAATAGTAAGTCCCACACCAATTCATCTGTCACAATTTCCATACCCATAGTTTTCAAGAAAAATAAAAAGACTTCCATATTAATTTTTTTAGGCTAGTAATTATGTAGTTTTTCTGTAAAGATAGTTTTGTGCACTGAACTACATGTACAGCTTTAAGAAGAAGGGAGCTATTAAAAGGAAATAAAGAATTTGGAGGGTATATATTTACATTGCTTTCTTTTTAGCTTTTATTATTGCCTCAATACCCAAAAATATCTTCAATTACCTAATGCATAAAATGTCTGGGTCTGAAGCGGAATGGTATTTCAGTAGACAGACTCCTGGCCTGATGACAGGAAACCCTACAGCAGAGGACTTGAGAACAACAGGACTTGAGAACAACAAGGTAGAGCAGTTATGAAGACCTCAATAACTAGTTCTTTATACCCAAAATTATGGTTAAGATGCCATAGGTAATATTAACATAGACTCTAGCTAACTCAGTGTGTTCAAACTAAGACTTAAATGAATTGATGTCAGGATAGTTGGTGGTGGACAAATCTTTGGTATATATAGTTATCTACATGTTAAATCATTCAGCTGACCTGAACAAATCCTGTATCCATATTATGTCACTAAAAGTATCTGGGCTTCCTGTTAGCTCCAGGGCATGGGTTGACATATCCTCAGAATACAGGCTCTACCCTTTTTGCTTTGAATAGTGGGCAGTCTCGGTCTTGGGAGTGAGTTCAGATTTACACTTGACAGGGACAGCATAGAGAAATCTCAAGTGTCAAATTTACACACAATCATACTGAAAGTGAAAGCAGGTTCCTGTAAAAGCATGTGAGGTGGGTGTGAATGTGGGTGGGACAAACTTTTGAAATATAAAATACTGGTTTGGAAAGAGTTATAATGACACCCTATTATCCACACTGAATGCACCAATATCTTTCTAAACAGGATCCTCTGTGGCTGTTTTACCATGTCTGAATCACAGAATCGTAGGGGTTGGAAGGGACCTCGAGAGATCATCGGGTCCAACCCCCCTGCCAAAGCAGGCTCCCTATCTCATATTACATAGATAGGCATCCAGATGAGACTTGAATATCTCCAGAGAAGGAGACTCCACCACCTCCCTGGGCAGCCTGTCCCAGGGCTCTGTCACCCTCACTGTGAAAAAGTTCTTCCGCATGTTGGTGCGGAACTTCCTGTGCTCCAGTTCACAGCCATTGCCCCTTGTCCTGTCCCCACAGACCACTGAGAAGGGGCTGGCCAATTCCCCCTGCATCCCATGTCTAAGATATTTATAAACACTAATTAGGTCCCCCCTAAGTCTTCTTTTCTCCAAACTAAACAGTCCCAGTTCACTCAGCCTGTCTTCATACGGGAGATGTTCCAGGCCCCTAATCATCTTCGTAGCCCTTCTCTGGACTCTCTCCAGGAGGTCCCTGTCTTTTTTATACCAGCGAGCCCAGAACTGGACACAGTACTCCAGGTGGGGCCTGACCAAGGCAGAGTAGAGGGGGAGGATCACCTCCTTTGACCTGCTGAACATTATAGTGATAGCAGTTCACCATACCACAGATGAATTGTACAGTGCTCAGATATCACGGGTGCTATGAGCCTCATATATGTTTGGGAGATTGTCTGCAGAAAGGTGTGCACATCAATTAAACCCTCATAAAGATGTTTCTAGAGTTCAATATTGCATTCTGACTAAACTGCTACTCACTAAACACATTAACCCTTGCTAGAATCCTTCTAAAATTCAGTAAGGTTTGTTAAGTTTTCCTTGTCTCAATTCGTTTTCAAAACTAACCAGAAATTAACAATTCCAAAGTCCTTGCCATAGCCAGAAACCATGAACACAATCCACAGTATCTAGTCCTCATGGAATTGTTGGGACTTGGAGAGGGTTTTCCATGTGCCCACTGGGAAAATTAAAAAGAAAATAATATATAGATACACTTCTTTATTCATGCTTTCATTTAATAATTTATATTGAGACCCGCATATCTAGCTAATATCAATACTTTCTCTGCTTTTTTCAAATGTGGAATAGTGACTCATTAGCAGCATGAGCCCAGAACTGCAATTTACCAAACCCTAGATGGTGTGAAGAAGGATTTGTATTACTGACAGCCCAAAAGGAGAAAAAAAAAAGCATTCCTCTTCATAGACATTAGAGCATTGATTGCAACAGATATCACCAGAAGCTTAAGTGTCTTTCCAATACATAGAAATTCAGAGAAATTCAGAGATTCCTTTTGAAGGAATAGAATCACCCAGGCCTCCGGGGCAATTATCATTAAGGGTGTGACTTCAAGGGATTGCCTCAGATTATACTGTCACAGCAATCTAACAATGGCTGCAATGCATCAGTTGAAGTACAATAACAGTGTGTATAGGAAATGACAGTTTCCCAGGATACTGCTGATACCCTGCAATCATTTTTAATACAGGAACTTTCAGATTTAATCCAGAGTGGCCTCTGAATTGAATAACCCTCTTTCAAGAGATATTTCAGGGAAAACACTAAGGCCCAGAGTTCTCCTGGCTCCAGGTCAGAAAACAGGTTAATTTTCCCAAACTTCCCTTCTTTGTCCAAGGTTGACCTGCCTGCTTCCCTTCCTGGATAACCTCGAGCATGGAAGAACATTACTTACCCAAAGATGGAAGCCTTGTCTCTTGGTTTTGTTTAATTTTTTTGTTTGGTTGGTTGGCTTTTTGTTGGGTTTTTTTGTTAAATCACTGCTTATTATATTAGACCAGGGACTGGTAGGTTTCATAAGTCTGACTAGTAAGTTGAAGCTTTAGATTTGATGATCTTTGTGGTCTTTTCCAACCTTAAATATTCTATAAGCAAGGCACATCCATTTTTCAAGAAAGCAAAATGCTTGATGGTTTTTCTGAAGGCTTAAACGTGCAGTTCATCAAGTCAAACCATGGATTCCCTATATTTCAAACATTTCAATTTCTTCTTTCATCACTTTCATTGTATGACACCCATGCATCTCCTTATGGTATTCTCTCTTCCAAGCCAGATTCACTGTTGTATCAACATCTTTCTATCAACTCTCATTGCTTTTCCCTTCTTCCACACACCCTTCCCTATTGTGTAAGCCAGGCATCTCTTATTCCCCAATTTTCCCTTTATACAAGAATAGAGGAGACCTATGCTTGAAGGGTATCTATGGCTATGTCCCAGAAAACATGACACAGAAGAGGCAAAGTCAGATGCTGTGTGGACAACCTGAAATCACAAGGATCTAGGAAGACACAGATGTGGATATTACATGCATTACAAAGCTTGCAGACTTCCATTTAGTAGTTAGCCTGAAAGGTCACTCTCTGTGGAAGAGATAGGCAAACGGAAAATCATGCTGTGCTGCTGATGGCTCACAGTTTTGACATTACACTGGAGACAGAGCACAGAACTCTGTCTCCAGTGTAATGAATATTATTTTTCCTAGAAACTGTATAGTAACACTGGGTTGTTTTGTTATTTTTTTGCCATTTTATCAGATAGGAAATCTTCTTGCTATCAATAAAAAACATATATACTTGTATAAAGACGCTTCTGCATTTTCTCTGAAGCATCTTATTTCATGTAGTTGTCTTCAAGTTAATTCCTTTGAATCAAATTCACATCAGCATGTGCTAAAAGAAGTGTTAAGAAATTAACAAGCAATCTTTCCACTTTGACTGGTCCATAGACATAGCAAACTTTGAGAAAAGCTGTTAAATTAATATATTTTGCAACCTAACATTTTCTCTTTATATCCAAACTTGACTTGAACACCCGACCCTAGGTAAATGAGGATGTTTGATTATTAATAATAATAGACAACCAAAATTAGAAACCAAGAGGAGTACAGATGATTCTAAGGCTTTTACATATTTCAATGTGAAAATAGTCCCTATGATTGAAACACTTAAAGCAGGGCTGGTGACTGAGTCCTGTAAACATTGACATAAAACTCCAGGATTATAAAACTGCAGATGTTTCAAACTTCAAACTAACTAATGGTGTTTTGAAGGTCATAGTGGTGTTTTGGAAGTGTCAGCTAGTCAAAATTTTCTCTTTTCAGTAGCCGATGAGCAAATATGCAGCACCACCCTATCTAAAAAACCAAAAAGGACCAAGAACTGTACTGCTTTGTAGTATAAACAAAGACTACAGAATCTCCAAAAATTTTTCTTCCAGCTGTAAGTCAAGGTTTTCTCAAGGACAATTGATGCTATTCTAATCAAGGACTTGTTCTATTTTCTGTTGAACGTAACCTGCATGAGTGGAAAAGGTTTCCGTGATGCCAGTAAGTGAGAAGATAATGAGCTGTGTTACTGTAGCAGGCATAATGTTCTGACTATTGTAAACTAAGAACAAATGTCCTGGTAGTTTGCTCCTGGGGCAGAGAAAGAACTGAAGTACCAATATTGTTAATCAGACTTGGTCTTCCATCCAGGATGGGAGTTATCAGGCAGGATTTCAATACTCAATGGAATAAAAAGAATGTAATTTATATCTGATATAATAAGGAAACTAAGATGTACAGGATACAACAAGCTTGCATCTGACAGCAACAGTGAATTAAATAAATCTGACCCTATACTTGTAAATGAAAACAATTCCTTTGTTACAGACAAAATAAGGACATCCATAATGTTCAGAGAAGAAGACGATGATAAGCACTGAAATACAAAGAGCTGTCTCTGGAGATCAGGCAACTGACATCTGATCATGGCACTATCAGTTTAGGATTTCCTTATTAAAATAAAATGGTCTGGTAGCAGTTGCAATAACAACTGCTGCATATGCTTGGTGTCAGTTAAAAGATTAAGTTGACAATTTTGTGTATTCAAAAATTGTTATAGACATATTTTCAAATACCTATAAATATAGGTTCACTGACTCCGACTGTGAGGTGTTTTCTACAACATGACTTATGTGACACTGTTCATTATAATTTCAGCGTGTACCTGGTTATGAGTTTTTTCAGATCTTCTTGTTCTTTATTTCTATATTTGCTTGCAAAGAAACACAAATCTTACCTGTTTTTTATTCCTCTTCCCAGGAATTTCATAAAGATTAGGCAGATTCATAATAGGCCACTAGATAAAAGTAGCTATGTAAGGTTCAGTGGCCTTGGGTTATACATATTCACATAATATTCCTTTTTATTCTTCTTATTATCATTAATTATTCAATTCCTAATGACATTGTAGGCTTAAATCTGAGAGAGAAGGACTTAAATTACTAACATCTTAATATCAGTATAATTTCAGGTTCCAGCCTACCATCAGGTTAATCACAAAATTTATAGGTCTAGAGCAATTTACAATGAACAAGAGTCTTTTCCATTAAAAGTGGATTTGGGACAACTTTTGTCTCTGCTGCTATGAGACTATGCCAAGGATAACTAAAACCTTCATATCTAATATGCATAGGGCAAACTAGAGATGTCCACACTTTTACAAACTGTCTCACATTTTCAATAAATCAGCCACAGAGCATGTTGAAATACAGGGCACTCACATTGGGAGTGACTCAGTCAGCCACAGAGTCAGTTCAGAGAACAGCTCAGAGTGGGAACCTTGCTGTATGCTTTGAACAATCTTCTCATTTTCTCCAACCTGGCCTAAACTGCTCAGCAAGTCAAGTTCTGTGTGTTAGGTGGAAAAAGGAATCTCTAAATGAGTACAGAGCTACAAAACCTCTTCTTAGACTAAGAAAGTATCTTCCAGTGGCCAGTAAGGCACTGTCTTTCTAATGCTATGATGCACCTGTGTTTTGGAGGGAAGAATAGGACACATTTAATTACTCAGGAGATATTCAGTGCCATTCAACACGAGGAACTGTTTATGGAAGTTCTAGGGGTTGTTTTGTTTGTTTTTCGTTCCCAGCCAAATACCAAGAAAGTATCAATAAAGAAAGTATTATGTGAAAGATTATTCTTTTCAACAAATGCATGCAATTTTTTTCTGCCAATAAATATATCCTTTTGACATATTTGTATTTAGAATGTAAAATGCATGAGTATCATCTGCCTACACTCTGTGGTTTCATACATGCATCAACACACATATCTTTGTTAATTTTCCAGGGATGGGTGTGAAAGGAGGACATATTAATCCTGAGAATCACTAATTTTTAGCACTTCTTAAAAAGAAGTAAAGTCTGGAAGCAAATGCAGGACAGTCAATGCCAGCAGCTGCTGCCACCTAGAAAAGCTTCATAGAAGTTCATGACTGGTAAGGAGAAGCCCCAAGGAAGTCATACCCTGGGTGCCAGAATGATTTGATATATATCAAGTTGTACTTGGTTGGCTCATTTACAATTGCCTACATATTTGTCACAAACCCCAGTACAATTTGGTGGGTGCAGATACTACATTTCCAAGGGACAGAAGAGGACATTCCCATTGACAGAAATGTCTTCCTCCTACTTGCTGAAAATAAGTATCTTTCTCATGCAGTCATGAATGGCTGGGACAGCAAGGAGATCTGATGCTATTTCTCTTCTTTGGCTAGTGTTGCTGATGAACTGTATTTAATCATTCATAAGCAGGTTCTGCTCCTTATTTATTGAGAACAGCTTGATTCCATAAGATTTGACAGTTTTCTGACATCCCCCAAATTGTTCCAATAATAACAGAGACAATGACAATATCGTTTAGAAATCTCTCCTGTGCTGTATGTGAATGGAGTTACATATCTGCTGTAAGTAACAGAATAATGGAACAGCAAATTGTTTTGTAGAGGGAGCTGAAATTAGATTGTGCCATGCTGCCAAAAGAGACAAAAAGAGATGGATGAATTCTGGAAGAAGGAGAAATTTTTATACCCATGAGAACTGCTGGTTGCTGTTTCCTACCTCAAGGATGTACAAGCTTTTCCCATCTTGGCATGAGGTAAAAACCCCTGATCAACTCATAAAACAGAACAAATTACATGTGTTCTATAAACAGAGAGGAAGCCTGCAGTTCTTTCCACTTACTGATTAAAGGAATTAATCTGGAATTTTCAACCTGTATATTTGCTGATTAAATCAGCAAATGCTACTGAATACCACTGATAATTCAAGCCCTCAGAAGTACTCCTAGATACTTCTGCTGACATGGGTAACCCTTCCACCGTGTACATCAGACTTTTACTTAAAGGCATAGAAATGCTTTCTTTCCCAGCAACACAAGGCAAATCTGCAACTTGAATGGTCTTGCAAAAATATGCAAAGCTATAGGCAATACCAGATGGGAAACAGGGCTCATGGGATAGCTCACTTTACTAAGCATCCTGCTCCTGACTGCAGCCAAAGCCAGTTCTGTTTTAAAAGACACCCAAAAGGCCAGGTACATCAATGTATTTCCCAGATATGAAGGAAAAATTATGTGGGAAATCAGATGACTTAGAAATAATAACACTGAATCCATGACTTCTGAGGATCACATGAAAAACACACCCACACAAGAAAAATTAATGGAAATCATCATAAAGCACAAGAGAATGCAAGCCAACAAATAATATCCTTGGTGATGTTGAATGTATTTCACACACTTATTTGTGGAACGTTATGCTTTCTATCAGTTTAGTCAATCATGACTGCAGCATAATACACCACTGATCATGATGGCTCATATTGCAGTAGAGTCAGAGCAGGAAGTAAGGGGCTGGAATGCTTCATTTCACTTCAGCTCTTCCCCATTTGGAATGTTCAGACTATGGTGCATAAAATACAATAATCCCTCTCCTATTAACTTACTGCCAGGCTCCCATACATAAAATAGATTTATAAAAAAAAATCAGATAATGCAGAATTTTAGGTTCTTGAAACAATTATGTGGAGCCTATAATGTGGGATCATTTTTCTTTTTAAGCATACTGCTTAGTATATCATTGTTTATGCTGTTAAAATACTTGTATAATAAATTATTCAGGATTGTCTTCTGGTGTAAATCAGAATAGCTCTAGAAAATGTAAAGTAACTTAATTGCTATTGATTCTATTCAGTACCTTCAAGATTATCAATTAAACGAAAGGGGAAAAGCTAATCTTCCACCACCACAGTGCTATTTTTTTCTCTTTTTTGTTTCTTTTTTAATTTAAAAGTGAATTTTTCATTACATGTTACTGTGAAAATGAAGGATGGGAATAAATAGGTCAGAATGAGAAAAGCTTTGAGATTTTAAAGAGGTATAATGTATAGCTTAGAGACAATAAGAAGTAGGCTGTAATGGCTTGGGAAATGAGGACAATTCTCTCAGCTCTGATCTGGATATCCTTCTGTAAGCAAAGGTTTGGAAGATATATCTTTTAAGATTAACTTTAAAGAGAGTTAAGATGTTATGCAAACACATTTTTAAGAAGTAGTAAATACTAGGCCTCTATTGGATAGATATTCTCAATTTAGAGAGGACTGCTGTAGCATATCAGAGTAGGGGGAAAAAGAACTTATGGATCTTTCCATCTGTCACCCTTTACATTGCCGGATTCATACCCCCTGAAAGAAACAGGTGTGAGAATTCTGAAACTGGACTAGATCATAGAATCTCCTGAGTTGGATGGACTCATAACGATCATCAAGTCCAACAGATGACATGAACAGAAACTCGGCTCCAGGGAATGATATCTCAAAGGGATGATCCCTCCAAAATTCCTCAAAAGGAAAGAGAAGAATAAGTTTATCTTGCAAAGCATAGGCAACATGCCATATTTTGTCAGATATACATGACATTGCATGTGGCACTGGGGACCTAAACCACACATCTAATCATGTAAAGATAGAAAACTTTGTCAAGAAGACCTCATATAATAGCCTGGATCAAATTATATTGATTCAACGAGGGGATTTAACTAAACACCACTCTACACTGCTTCTCTGCATGAAGGATGTACAGTCACAGAATCATAGAACACATAGAACACATTGGAAGGGACCTTGAAAGGTCATCTAGTCCAACCTCCCTGTCAACCTCATCAAGT
Source organism: Zapornia atra (assembly GCA_013400835.1). Lineage (NCBI taxonomy): Eukaryota > Metazoa > Chordata > Aves > Gruiformes > Rallidae > Zapornia > Zapornia atra. The sequence goes on along the minus strand of VZTU01024225.1, from coordinate 15,217 downwards.
TTGATTTTGAATGCCTTCAGGGATGGGACCTCCACCATGACTCTGGGCAACCTGTTCCAGTGTCTCACCACCCTCATAGTAAAGAACTCCTTCCTAATGTCTAATCTAAACCTACCCTGCTCTAGTTTAAAACCACTACCCCTCATTTTATTGCTACCTGTCCTTACAAACAGTCCCCTCCACAGCTTTCCTGTAGGTCCCCTTCAGATACTGGAAGGCTGCTATAAGGTGTGCCCTAAGCCTTCTCTTCTCCAGGCTGAACAAGCCCAGCTCTCCCAGCCTGTCTTTGTAGCAGAGGTGCTCCATCCCTCTGATCATCCTCATGACCCTACTCTGGACTGAATCCAAGAGGTCCATGTCCTTCTTGTGTTGAGGGCTGCAGAGTTAGATGCAGTCAAGACTTACTTTTTACACAGTCAATATTCAATATCCACTTCAACAGTTATCCCAACTTATAACCCCATTTATTAATATAAATACATATATTCATGTTTTACCTTTACTTAAGGCTTAAATTCCCTATGAAAATGTGTTATGTCTGAGTCATCATTCTTGCAAGCAAGAATTTTCTACATGTGATCATTAGATCATATCCAGCTGATATTAGAGGTTACAGAAGGTCCATCTTTCCTAGCAGTGACTCTGGAAAGCTCACCTTACGAGATAAGGATTGAAGCACAGAAGAAGGGTATTGTAGGACAATTTTGCTGTTATAAAAATATTACCGGTCTCTCCATCATTCCTACAGGAGTGAAAATGACAAATGAATCATCTGGTACTGTAAAAGGAATTAAAACAGAATTCACTGCAGTTACTGAAACTGGAATTTGTCCAGAATATTATGGTTACTTTTCCTGCCTGTGGTGAAAAGCAGAAGATTTTTAATGATTGTGAGATACCTGTAACAAAAGTTCATCTTTTCTACTTCCTGCCCCACTGAGTCCTTACCACATAACAAAGAGATCCCTGCTTCCCAGTACCACTTTCCTACTGTGCCACATGATTTCATTATATCCTGAAAGATTAATCCTTGGGGCATAACATAGTTCTTTTATACACAAACCTTCTAGACTCTATAACTAGATGGATAATGAGTTGTATCAAAGAAACACACCAACTTAGAGGATTGCAACTGTCAGGAATAAAGTATACACCCCTGCTGGTCTATAGCTTCTTCATCCTATACATCAGACCCAGAAATCTGCTGAGCCACTTCCTGCATGAAAAGCAATACTTTTGTCAAATATTACAAGCTAGACTTGTGATCTTTCTTGGACATGGCCTCAGGGGGCCAGATAATCCAAGCTGTTTCTATTCAGCAGGAAACTGTCGGAAAGAGTTTCAAGGCTTCATGGAGGCTGCTTTTTCTTTTTACATAGCTTCCTGTGTCTTTCAGATTGTAGAGAAGACTGTCAGATATGACTTCTGATGGAGAAAGGAGTCTGCTAATAAGGCAAAGTCTCAAGAAGAGGACAGAATAAAACCAAAATCCTTATCCTCAAAGAAATGCCAATGCTTACATGTTTCTCTGCTTCCTGTACTTTCATACTTTCTGTCCAAGTGTACCTTCTGTACACTTCTACACTCCTCTACCTCTCTTTGGATTGATGAGTTACTGTTCATCTGAGTAATTTACAGAGAACTTGACTGGAGAAGTGCAAGCAAAAGGAGATACAGAGATCTAGATAGAGATCTGGGGATTCAGTTAGCCTGTATCTGACTGGAATGTCTACTCTTTTTCAATTAGTTCCTCAGAAAAAATGCAGGGGTCTTTAGAAGCATGAAATTTTCATATTATAACTGAGTCTGTAAAAGCCATTTAAAATATTGAATATTCAAGTCCTTCAGAGAACTTGAAGTTTTATTACCTGATCTGCAGGAAATATGGTTGGGGGGTCTTTAATTGAGCTAAGGTGGTTAATTGATCTTTACATTGATGCTGAGGCTCTAGGAGAAGGGAAGAGAAGGATAATAGATGGGATGATCTTCAGCACAAAAGGGAACAATGTGTCTTTTACTTATTAATGTACTAAGTAATTTTTTTAAGAAAGATTTTATTTTTATTTNAATTTTTGTCTTACAAGAGAGAAAAGAAGAATCATAGAATCATAGAATCACAGCTCAGTGTCTTCAGCAAACTTGCTGAGGGTGCACTCAATCCAACTGCCCATGTCACCCAAAAGATGTTCAATAGCGCCTGTCCCAGTGCTGACTCCAGAGAAATGCCACTCATCAGTGATCTCTGTTTGGACATCAAGCTGTTAACCACAATTCTTTGAGTGCAACCATCCAGCAATTCCTTATCTATTGAGTGGTCTACCCATCTAATCCACGTGGCTCCAATTTAGGGATAAGGATGTCATGAAGGACAGGGTCAAGTCCAGGTAGATGACATCAATTGCACTTCTCTTCTCCATCAACACTAATCCTGTTGTAGAAGGCTACCAAACTTGTCAGGCATGATTTGCTCCCAGGCCATGTTGGCTGTCACCAACAACCTTCTTATTTATTTCTAAGTGTGACTTCTGATGCACTGTAAGTATTTAATTACAAAATGAAAATTAATGTTTTTTGCTACTTATGTCTGCTTTAAATAAAGATTTTAAGTTATTTCAATGTTGACACTATGTAACTAATAACATTGCCATATTTATCTCAAAAAAAAAAAGAAGATACATGTCCACACTTTCTTTTATAAACTCTGCCTTTTCCATCACTTTTCCCAACTCTTTTGGCTTTCCAGTTTCTTTGCCTGAATTTCAAGGAGAGTGTGAATTCCTTTATTATCTCTGCAGCCACAGCTGCTAAAAATCTAATCCAGTTCTTATCCTACCCTATCCTAATTGCTATAAGCTTTTCGTCTTGTCTTCCTCCTGCCCACCTCATCCTTCTGCATAATTTTGTTGTGTACAAGTCATGAGACAGAGTACAGATAAACCCATCTTTGAGCACGCTGAAGATGCTTGTTAAAAAGCAGTGTTTTTCTTCTCTTTAGTTTAAAACATGACAAAATCAGTTTTTAAAACTTCACATCTTAAAGTGATTTTGAAGCTCTGAACCCTTTAAGTGATGTGCAAATGGCAGAATGATATCACATTGCCAATCAGTTGCTCACTGCTACAAACTCTGCTTTCCATGCTGCTTCAAAAGCACAGCATAATCAACAAGTAAGCCTTTAAAATGCAAATTAAACAAAGTGCACCTTTAGATTGAAACAAGAAGAAACTCAGGTTTTTTCACACACCAAGACCAGAAACATCTATTAAAAAGGAACACTAAGTGATTGGGGGATTTCAGAGGTCATTTTACCCAGATGCCCCAGTACTGAACTCCCTGGCTTGAATTTCTAAGTTTTTTGATTACTTAATATAACTAAAATTCATGTGCCACCCACACAGAACAAATCAGTGTTGCAAGTAGCATGGAACTATTCCCATATGACACATGCTCCTTGCTTCAGAGAACATGGAAATCAAAAATCAACACTAATAACAGAATGCCTTTCTTACTATGAAAAATGTGTGAGGGAAAAACTTTCTCATCCCCTCTGGAGGACAAAGCAGAAAGGCTAGCCAAACCCATCTGAAACCGCTCATAATACTGGTAATAGTGCTGAGCCAAAAGAAAGCAATTCTGAGCTTGTGTGAGCCACCCCCACCCCACCAGCCATCACCGTGGCCCATCAAGGGGGAAATGAAATATATTCACAGTTTCTAATGCCAGAAAGGATTAATATATCTATACAATCCAAACAAATCTCTTCCTCACCACAAGAATGTGTTCAAATAAGAGATAAAAGATTTCCCTCATTACCTGACATGAACAATATATCAAAAAATCTCTTCTTGCTGTAAAGGCATGAATGATTGCAAATCTGTAAACTTTTAATTTACCCTTACTCCCAGAAAACTCCTTCTTGTTTCAAGATTGACTTTGTGTAGCTTCAACTTTCCATCACGAGGTCTGGTGGTTAAGATTGAAATTCCTTCTTTGCCCTTTGCTATCCAATGTCTTCCTGTAGTTTGAATATCTATCCCAGGTAATCAAAATTGCCTCTCAACTTGCTCTCTGACAACCTGAATATGTTTTCCACACTAATTTCCCTCTCTTTCCTTGAATTCTTTCCAGTGATCCTTTGCGTAGGTCTTCAGCATGTACAAGTACCAGAAATGGATACTGTATTGACAGAACATTCAGAAATAAATTTTCTATTTTGGTGACTGGTGTTTTGCATCACAGGACAAGTAACACTGTTGGGATGCATCAAAACCAAGTGCAGAAATGATTTTTTGTCCAAACTGTGCATGAGCATTCAGGATATCTTTACATTATGTATTAATAGATCCAAGCTTAACTTGCCTTTCCCATCAAAGCTGGAAGCCTAACCTTGGATTACAGAGTTCCAGTTGAAATCTTTCTTCCCAGGCTACCTAACCCTTAAATTCTTCATTTCAAATAATCTCTGATAGCTGCAGTGATGCAGTCTTATAACCATAGGAGCTGAAGGTCAGTGAGCTTATGCTAAAAGCAAGTGCAAGCACAAGTTTGATGAAACATAGAGGTAAATTTAGTTGAATTAGGTATTTTTCTGGGTGAAAATTAAGATGGAAATATGAATAAATCTGGATGTCTGGTATTACAAATGCTCAACAGTCAATGCACTGAGGCGGGAAGGCAGCAGCCACAAGTAACTATGGCAGTTATGGAAAGTTTACTGCAGCCTCAAAATGCAAATTATTTCAGAGGCCTGAGCTAACAGAAGGAGGGAAGCAAGCTGAGCCTTGCAGAGAACTAAGATGTGCTAAATGCTCATGAATTTAGCTCTACTAAAGAAAAGGTGCGAAGTTTGACTTTCCAGTACTGCCCAATAAGCTGTAAATTTTGACATTTCCCTGCTTACAAATCTGAACCCAAAGACTTGACACAGCCTTTTATACAGTTGAAATGACAGCTTGTTGCCTTTAAAAATAAGCTACATTGTATTATGACACCAGTCTTGCTTGTCTAAAACCACCTATTTTCTGGCATAAAGACAACTGAAAGTCTGCAAAGGTAGGACTGTCTGGAAGACATTTTCCTCAGGAAAACAATGGATGATATTTTTTTACCAAATCACCAGTATACTCATTAGGTTGAAGTTTCATTTTTGGAAGAACAGAAAGAAAAGTATGAGCAGCAGAGCCTGTCATAAGGCTCTTTCTCCTCATACCTGGCAAATGCTTTCTGCACATCAATGACTACCCAGGAGAATGGCTGCTGACTGTATCTGTCCCATGAGTGACCAGCTAGCAAGCAGGGTATTTCTTAGCAAAATACTGATATTTGCAGGAAGGAAAATTCCAGTGCTCCTTCAACAACTGCAGCCAGTTTAAATCCCTCCTAGCAGAGCCACTCATAATCCATCAACTGCAAATTGCCATTAGTAAGAACTCATGTTACAGCTCATGGACTAAAACATATACACAATCTATATTCCTTCTTTGATGCACAAATTATGTGCTCTGGGCATATTAACGAGTCAAATGGTCAAAGCAATGAGAGTCTGAGACAAATCCAGAAGACCTTTGCATAGCAATCACACCTTTCCATTAGATAGCCTTTGTTACTGCACAGCACTGTCTCCATCACGGTATCCGCTACAGCAAGCCAAGACAACAACAAAGTCTGACCACAGGGCTTTCTAAGCTCCACTTCAGCCTACCCTCTTGAGTTAAATTTCATTCAGTAATAGAAAAAGGAAATGGACCTTCTCAGAGTCAGGACAGGTGATAGGAAGGGGAAAGAATGCTTTATACAACACGTAATAGTTCTAGATTTGTATTATTCAACAGGAGTCTTTTCTTGGGCTACTGACCTCAGCCTGGCCCTATCACCATGGACCTGTCCTGACATCCTGGGGTTTTGCCTGATCCTGGTAACACTCATTGGGTTTGATCCATACCCTGACCTGTGGGCTTATTTCTCAGATATTTCTTGATCTAGCCCCACATAGGAGCCTGATGCCCTGGGCTCAAGTTGGTCCCTGGCAGCACCCTCCTCTCTGCCCTCTTCAGATTACCCTGCTCTCTCACCAGGGATGGTGGAATCTGTCCCTGTCTGATTAGGATCCTTGCCTCCTCAGTTCTCAGCCCCCACTGCTCACTGGCAGTGTGATCCTTCCCTCCTCAGAAAACAGCTGGCATTCATTTTCTTAAAAGAAGGTAAGATTTCTGGATGGGTTTTAAATAGGGCCCTGAAGAGGGATTTAATTGAATTAGCAGAATGAACTCTAAGTGGAAAAGAAAGAAGAAGAAAAAAAAAAAAGATGACATACTCATTTAAAAGACATCTAAGAAACATGTTCAACATCTTAAAAAAATACCATAGTTTACTCTTCAAATAAGCTGGGAAAGGCCTAATACAAACTGAGGAGACACCTCAAGATTGTAAAACCAGCGTCTCTTCTGACCTTTAGTGATCTGGCTTGGGCAGGAACAGCTCCTTAGAGAGAACATCTTTACAGAAGTACTACAAGGATGCTACTAGTGTTAAGACAATGTCCTACATGATGCTATTTGTCTATCAAGCATATGCACAGGAGTTAAAGGCTCTCTGGAAGCATCAACTTCCAGTGGGTTAAAAAGTTGCCATCTTAGTTGTAGGCTATTCATCACAGTATCTGAGTGAAAAGGGAACCCAGGGGATTACAGACATGAAGTGTAGAAGCATGTGCTTCACTGTATGATCAATACATCTAGTGATCCTATTTCTTCATTCTAGGCTACACTACACAGACTACTGTGAATAAACCAAGCAGTGGAGTTGAGTATTTCAGTTCACTGGATAAGAGAGTGCATGCATCTCACATCTGAGAATTCTGCAGTCTTATGCCATCTCTGGTAACCACTGAAAAATGTGCAGAATCAAAACTCTGTAACATGAAATCATTCAAAATTTGGTGTTTAAAAAGTGTGAAATTATCCTTTCCATGAAGTGAAATATTTTTTTTTCTGTTCATACTGCTAAATAACCTCCACATATTCCAGATAACAGTACTCAAGTCCTGTCTGTTCAGTGCAGCTAACAATTCTAGCACACCTCTAATACTCCTAAGGTTTTTTTACTTGGGAGTGGGTTAGAAATCCAAAGCCAGACTTCCTGCTTATGCTAGCATGGTGATTTTCAACAGCTCATTCATTTTGAAGCTAGTGACAGAATACTTGGGCTCTCGCTGTCTAGCAGTTTTAGGTGCAAACTACTTTTGCCTAAAGTACTTGGCTGAGACTTTCTTACAATCTGGATTCTTTAACAGAAAAACAGCTCAAGACATATTGGAGAAGTACCCCAAACAACTCTGTATCACTGTGAAGTAGCTGATTTTTTTTCAAAGTATCCTTAGCCATATTGTGCTATGATAAATACTCAACCTGAATGGAAGGAAAAAGAAAGTACATTGTAGAAAAGCCATCATGAAATGATTAGAAAAATAGAGGTTTTATCCTGTGATACACAAATCAGAAGTTTCAGAATTGTGCAAGGAATAGGACAAATATATACTTTAAGAAGGGACATGCTTGTGACAGTATTTCTGTTTATAGCTGTGTGGAAAAAAAGTCAGTTGCAAACCTAGAGAAAGAGATAACCCTCCAGATTTTAACAGCTGGGTTATGGGAAACCATGACTCCCCACACTTCCCCCAGTAGACTCACACCTCCCCACACATCATACCTTCTGCCTGGAGAAGTGAAATAGTATTAAGATTCCCATGGCCCTGAAATACAAACAATAGGAGGGTGTCTGTTTTGTTTCCCCAGACATACTGATATCCTAGACTACAACCTCCATGATATTTGAAAAGTCATGGCAGTCACATGAAGTTCCTGGTGACCAGAAGATGATAAACATTGTACCCATTTTTTAAAATAGTAGAAAGGACGATCCTGGAAACTACTAACCTGGCAGCCCCATCTCTGTTCCTGGGAATATCGTGTGACAGATCCTCCTAGAAGCTGTGCTAAGGCACATGGAGAACAGGGGTGTGATTCAAGACAGCCAGCATGGCTTCATCAAGGGCAAGTCTTGCCTGAACAACCTAATGGCCTTCTATGATGGAGTGACTACATCAGTGGACAAGGGAAGAGATGCAGACCTTATTTAGGTCTGAGCAAGATGGGATCACTGCTTGGCTTTGCACTGCACTATGTAGATGGTGATCAATGCATCTTTTAGTTCTTCAAATTCAATTCCCTGAATGTTGGCCAAGAAGGTTTCTGCACAGGAGTTCATCAGTGTAAAACCTTTATTTTTTTCTGCTCTGTTTTGAACAACTTGAATTTGATTTCTTATTGATCAATAAAAGATGGATCAATATTCATTTGAAAACAGCACAGGGAGAATGTTCAACAGAGAGCCAGATGGATTATTCCTTTTCTCCTTTTAAATATGGTGAGATGCCAAATATTGCCACTGTGTCATCCTCTTCTTTAAAAAAAAATGTGGAGGAAAAGAAGAACTGAGAACTTACTTTGACGTGGTGATGAAACATTGTTGAGACAAAGCAGAAACAGTGCAGAAGCCTTTGAAAATAAGGAAAACTGTTTGCAAAGGGGAATTCTCAGCTCCTTATCTCTGCAGTCAGGGAGAAAAAGGATAATCAAAAGAGGGTAGACAAGGCTCCAGATTAAATCTGATTCCCCTTCAGGGTAAAGTTTCCATGTTTTTGCACGTTCACAGGGAAAACTGTATACAGATACTAGCCTAAAATTTATAGTTAAGGAGAAACCTTCGTGTCATTGTGAGCATAAACTTGAAAAAGCAGCTATTTTTCATTCAAAGGGCATAATTATCAATACCAAATAGAATAAAACTTTGCTCATTTTCACTAACTGATCTTTTTAACAACTTGGAGATTGCACAGGCCAACAATTACAGTTGGGTTATGGAGGGAAACAGAAGCTCTGAACATGTATATGAACAGAAATGCTTGTAATGTTTAATCTGCATCTCATATGGCATAACTATTGAATTCTTGAGGCTAGTCTGTAACTTTGAGGTTTGAGACCTCTATCACATGAACTGATGTCCCTCATGTTATTCATTGACACATACCGCACAGTCTTCAGACAGCTTTCGGCATCAGAAAAAATTTCCCTGAAGCCAAAGGGTTCCAGGCAGAAAAAAATCCATGTAATTCTATCAAATGGATTTAGCAACTTCCCAGAACTACAGAATAAGGTCATATATTTTAAAGTGTTCAGAGACTAGTAATGTAGTTTTCTTTATGTGAGCACCATACATAGCACAGTAATTTTTTTATTAGATCTCTAGGTAATATGGAAATACTCATATTTATATTACACATGATAATGTTTCATACTATGCTATGAATACTTAGCATGCATAATGAACTTCTAAAGGACTTGATTTAATCTTAACATCTTCCTATAAAACAAAGCAAAACAAATAAATACACACAAGAACAAATTTTGACCAACTGTGTGCTCCAGCCAGGAAAACACTTTAGCATCTGCTTTATACCTTCTCTGGGGAGTCCTTCTATGCTTAAAATTAAGCAGTTTCTTAAATGCTTTGCTGGATTAGCTCCCTAGAGCAAAAACACAAGATTCTACAGTTTGTCACAATATTTCTGATTTAATGAGTCCCTGTGCTTTTGTCAATTGGCATCGGAACATTAACGTTTTCCAAGTATAGTTGTTGCTTGAGTGAATATGGGTAATAAAAATCTGTAGTGTTGCACAAAAATACTTGATTCTGTTCTTTCATTTGGCATGAAGATATATACTCTGAATGCAATTAATAGTGCAAGTTAATTGTTAAGTAGCAGCTGCTGTACTGTTCTTGAAGAGTTTCTGAACACAGTGTTAGAACGAATAATAATTCCAAGGTCTTGAAATACTATGCATATCTTTACATTCTCTCTCTTCTCTTCCATGGTCATTATTTTAATGAACAGGTTTAGCTAGCACCTCTCTGGAAAGGTAGGTAATAACAGACCCAATTACTGTAATATCCATAAGTAATCAAGGGCTATGAAGTGGCTCAGCAGGGAGTCTAACTCATAGCCTAGGATTGATCTATACGGAAATTGTATGTGGGAATGAAATGATCTAATTCCTACCAAATACAACTTAAGGCATTGTGAGCACTTAGAGCATTCGCTGTGCTTTCTCTAATGTCTCCCAATCTGCTAATCCCTTCAATTAAGACCTTGGTCTAAATGGGACAAAGACCTTGGTCTTAAAACATATCAAAAAATCACACGCAACAAAACACTCACCCTGTGTATCCTGTTCCCAAGAACGGGAACGAGAAGTTTCTTTCATGTTGTTTGTATTACTTCAGTTACTACAAGTTTTAGAGCATTACTTGGTTACTATATTGTTATGTTCTGCCCTAAACAGTAATTGGTAATTGTTAGAACCAGGATACAGGCTATCCATACTTTTAGTATGGAGATTTTTATGTTTTGACTCTGGTAGGTGTTGTATAAAAAATAAGTAAGCTCAAAATTTTGCACTGTGAGCCAGAATAAAGAAATGGGACAAAAAGGTTATTTTAAATATATACTCCTAATGAATTAACTAAATGTAATTCATTTAAAACAAGTCCCAGTGAGCTTAATACTTGCTTAAAGAAAGATTTGGCTAAGAACTTCAGAATTTGACCTTCCTTCTTCCTCTTTTTTTTCTTTTTTTTTTTTGCATGTGCCAACACCACCATGTAAGCTTGGTGATATGAGTGAGGAAAAAAGAAATTGTCACATCTAAGTCATGTAATTATAGAAAGATCACAGGCAAAAAATGTGTTTCATATTAATTTTACATCTGAACTACAAGTTTAGGATAAAAATTAAAACCAACATTAGCTGGTAGAAAACCTTTCTGAACAGCTAAAGAGATAATATTGCAGGACACTTAATTTTAAGAAAAAAAAAGAAATCAAGGTTGAATTTTCCCTTAAGCTAAAGGCAGCACATTTATTTTGAGAACTGCAATGCAGACTGTGTCATGTTCTTTAAGAAGTGAGAAGAAAGAAAAACAGTTTTCCATGTTGTTACCAGAAAACAAGAAATCAAACTAAATGATGGGGCAAATCCGTAGTTGAGGTAAAACAATGTTGTCTTCAATGAAAGTGTAATTTTATATAGACTAAGATCCCACGTTAATGCATTTAATTCCAGGGCTGAAGGTGGGGGGGGGTGGGTGGGCAGTGAGTGATGAGTGGTGTGAGGCTGATGTGTCTGCCAGAGCTAAACCTTGCCAGACACCAATCCACGGGCTCAGCAGTACAGAGATGGATTGGGGATAACAGCTACACTTGTGCATTTGTAGGCCAAGCTTCTCAAAAGCAAAAAAGCAGTTCTCAAAGCTTTCATGGTTAGTCTACTTTGACACACCAAGAAAATATGTACATTTACCCTGAACTTTTTTTGTCGTCATACAGAGCCCAGGTACACAGGCCTGTATGAAGACCTGTTTATTCCACAAAAGATCTTTCATGCGTAATGAAAGCACAAAGGGGCATCATTAAGATGCCTGATTTTAACTTTAATAGGAACAAAATTGAAAAATTAGAAATGAAACCAGTAATTCGTAACCAGCTTGGAAAGTAGCCAAATTGTTTCATCTCAGTTCCAGTTACTGCAGTACTTACTTCCTAGGGAATAAACAACCCTCTATGTAGGAACTGTACCTTACAAAAATGCACATTAGGACATGAATTGCATATACTATTGCTGGATTTTGCATTAATATTTTGCAACACAAATGTATGTCTGTGTGTGTATATATATATATATTTTTATTATTTTTTAAGCCAAGAAAACCGATGGCTTTTTCATATCTTATGGACACATCACTGAAGAACTTGTTTATTCTTAGTTTATCAGATGTGATCAACTGTTTTTTCCTCAACCAGGAGGATTTGTTTCTTCATTTTTATTTAAAATGTCTCTTTTCTCAGCCACTTTTAAGGATTCCTATCTCTTTCTGCAATAATCTGACAAGATGTCACAAAAGATGATAGAAAATGTTAGCCTGTCTTCAAAAGTCTTAAACATAAACAAGGAATAAAAGAGGGCAGGAAACAATTTATGCATATGAATACAACTACAGTTACTTATCAGGTCTGCATTTCCATAAATATTTCATTAATGCAATTTCTACTGAAGTCTGTCAAATTCCACTGAGTGTCATTCAAGAGAAAGCCCAGGTTTTAGCATTTTGGTTTATTAGTTGTGTGTATCACCAGTTAGATTTTATCCCCTATCTGGAAATTTTTTAAGGGACCAATAAAGTATGAGAAAAAAAAATTTAAAAGCCCAAATACTCTATAGTTAATATACACTGAGCATCAAAAGTGGATTCAGAATCCAGATTCTTAATAGGGCATGGGCACTGAACTCCTGAATTCCTTTGAAAAATTCAACTAGAAGTGTCAGAATGAAAACAGAAAAGCTCTTTTTGTGTTTTGAGTTCTGTCTGATTCTATTACTGATAAAATACATGTGGTTAAGTCTTGATAACATAAAAAAGATAAAGTCTTGCTGAAAAGAGTGGATTACCTTCTGGTACACACACACGCAAGCAGGAAACTGTTCTGAAACTGTATTGGGAACTGAAGAATATGCCATGCAGGCTGATGCTAAGATACAAGTCTTGGCTACAGATTTATCAGGTGGCTAAAGGAAAGGAGGAATTATTGAAGGAAGTGAGTAGCTATAAACTGCAAACCATTGATTTCTGTTCAGATAAAATAGTAACAGCAAACATTGCAGGTTGGAGGTGGACAGGAATCATTAACTGTAAGCAGTTAATGATAAGTTACAGGAGTCTCAGCATAAATTTAATATTAACAGCAAGGTATAAAATAGGTTTATAAAGAGTTAATAGGTAATTAATAAGTTGTAATTATCATAACCCATGTTCCCAATAGCTTTCACAGTATCATTGCTATCTTTGTGATGAAAATACATTTGTCCATATCTTCAGCACAGATTCCTGAACTGTATGAAGTCTAACAACTGATGAAACATATGCCAAAGCTGGGCTGCTGATATTTTTAAAATCACAACTTTTTGATTAAAAAGTGCAATTTTAGCCTTTAAAAAATTCTCACACATTTCAGATGGTTTCATTTTTCCCATTGGTAAGAGAGGAGAAAGGAGATTATAAAGGAAGTTAGAACCAGTTTTTACACCAATTCCTTTTCTTTGTTCCTTGTGCTGAAAAGAACGATGAGAAAAAGTTCTATTTTTCTATAAACTTCAGTGATATTCACGCAATTTCACACAGAGGGCAATTTTACCAAGAAGTGCCAAGAGATTAAAATATCTTTCAAAATTACTAAATTTCCTTGATTTTTTCCCTCACAAGTCCTTTTTTTCTCCCAGCCAATGAACTAACCTTCTAACAAAACACACCCTAACTATAAAAAAGTGAGACCAGGTGGTGTGTTTCAAGTGAAACACACGAGATGAGTTTGCAAATGTGTCTAATTGCACATTAGTGCTTATAAAACTTCACAGCAGGGAACTAAGCACAAACTTCACAGAAAAACTATTTTTTTTTCCCCCTCAGGAAACCTTATTGTGCTATGCCCTGTGGAGAACAGTCACACAATTTAATTCCATTTCTTGTCATGTTCTATGAAAGAAAAACCTCCAGAAGTCTGTTCTTGTTTTAAGGTAAAGCTAACTGGGCTTAAATATACTTAAGCAACTCCTAGGAGGTTGTGTTTCCTTTGAACTATAGCTTCAACCCTGCCTAGAAATCAACCCAAAAATCCTCAGAGCTATGATTGGCTTTTTGGAGCATAGACCCAACTATAATGTGTTGGGAGGTATTCATCCAGAGGAAATAGAAACAAATAAAAGCCACACTGTACAGTGACCAGGGAAGCTTCAAGGGAACATTTATGATGAATATGGTTTCAAATAAGGTCATGTTTGAAGAGCTGTGGCTGGAAGCGCAGTCTGCTTAGAGTCTCAGTGTAAATGAGGTGTTGCTGGAAAGCCAGCTCATGGATATATCTGACTGATTGAATTTTTCCCTCGTAGCCCGGGGGATGGTCATTTAGAGATTGTCTTTTCTGACTGAAATAAAAAAGATTTAAAATGTATTTTAAGCTGACAGATAAGCAGCAGGGACTACACACAGTCCATGGACATAACTTTACCTAAATATAAAGGATAAAATAATAAGAGAACTGTAGAATACACAAGTAATCTAGCAGCTGTGTGAGAAAGAGGAGTACTTCTCACAGTTAGTCTGAGCAACAGTGTGACAAAGAAAACCTCTATCACCAAGATGTGGGGAAAAGTCTGTTTGTTGCCAGCCTGTGGCTGGTATTTTAAAGGGTAAAGTAATAAACTGCGCACAAATTTGACAGGGTTGGAGGGCCATGAAGTTGCATTTATGTGTTTGGGTTTATTAGCCTTGAAGACTCAGGAAAGGACTCACATAAGCTGTAAATAGATACCTAAGAGCTCTAAGTCACACTCGGGAAACAAGTTTTGCTGCTACTCCACATGAATTATTTTGCCTTGGAACTACAGAGTCACATATGTTGATGTGAATGCATGTTGTAAGCATCAGACAAAAACCACTGATAGTAATAATGCACAGTAAAAGGGACCAATAATCCAGATAGTTCTTTTGTTCCCCCTACCAATCTTTCCTGGCAAAAATAGAGAGAACTGGCAAAGTGCCTTTTCTTTGTCAGGTAGCAGTTTGGGCATCCTAAGCCATTATGTTGTGCACTGTGATACCTTGCCTTTCATGCCATCTGTGGTAGGGTAAACCTGATCTTAAGTGGCTACTCAACCATTAATGTTGCTTAAGAACTAAGGAGGCTCATACAAATCCAAATAATATTTTAAACAAGAAAATGAACATTTCAGTAGGAGAGACATGAAAACTTTTTACTGTCCTCTGAACCTGGTAACTGCCTTGAGGAATAATTTGTGTTTTACAGCTGTAGACTTAGAAAAGTACAGTGGCTACATTTTCCATTAACAGTGAAAAGGATTTTGTACCTTGTGTCCTTAATATACCTTTCAAACTGTCTGCAAAACTCCAACCTTCTGGATGGCAGCCACTAACACCCACACATTGCTTTGCCTCTGTCCATTGATTCTGAAAATTGTAACAGCTTTGACATGACATGAGTCCTCTTCTTAAAGCCTGATAAATATGAAACATCCACACAGAGTTTCCTA
>VZTU01024223.1:12089-56919 GCA_013400835.1 Zapornia atra | reverse complement strand
GACCCTGCTCTGGCAGGGGATTGAACTAGGTGTTCTTTCAAGGTCCCTTCCAACTCCTAATGTTCTGTGATTCATAGAATCACAGACTGGTCTGGGTTGGAAGGGACCCCAAGGGTCACAGAGCTCCAACCTCCCTGCCACAGGCAGGGCCACCAACCTCCAGGCCTGGAGCTACACAAGGTTGTCCAGGGCCCCATCCAACCTGGCCTTGAACACCTCCAGGGATGGGGCACCCACCCCCTCTCTGGGCAGCCCCTTCCAGCCCCTCACCACTCTCTCTGTAAAAAACTTCCCCCTAAGATCTAATCTACCCCTTCCTTCCTTTAGTTTTAATCCATCCCCCTTGTCCTGCCAGACTCTAGTCTTGGAGTCTAATTAACGAACTGATGGCAAACCGCAGTCTGGTTTATTCACAGAAGAGGTTGGGAGGCAATGAAAAGCAAAAGGGTTGGTGCTCTGCAAGGCTGGTGTTGAGTTCTACAAAGTGATTAATTATTACTATTTTTTGGTAAAATGCTGTAGCCTTTCAGTGCTCTGTGTGGGCCGGGGAGGTTGCTCCACAGGGGAGGTTTGTTAGCTTATACACAGGGAGGCATGCCTAGCTATCAAGGAATTGGTAGGTAGAAATTATGTTGATAGGTATGCTGGAAATAATAGGTCTTATCATTGAAGTAGCACCCTGTGTCAGAAGTTACACATGACTTTCACTGCCATAGTGAAGGGTTTTTTTTGATGATGCCATTCTAAAAATAAGGTAGTGAGTGTTCTTGCTTTTGCAGACAGTCTTTGCGTGGGGAGCTGTAGTGTTTAACTCCAGATTTGTTGCTCTCAAATCAGCATTTGTCTGAGTTCCTGAAATGTTCTTTTTGGCAGATAATGCTTCTTCAGAGCTGTTGTAGGGCCACCCGTTTTTCTGGGTGCACATGCCAGACTCAGGATTTGATCTGTAGTACTTTATGGTGCAGACTGGTTTTGCTGCAGAGTTCTGGGGAAGAAAAAAGCAGCTAAGGATACATGTTATGAAGACCTGTGGCAAATCGTTCTGCCTTATGTAAAGGTGTTGCAGTTCTTCACTTAATGCAGTGTTATGTTCCACTTAGAGTGAAGGATGAAATTATTATGGAAGAATTTGTTGGGAGGAGAGCATTGAGTATAAGTGAATAAAGTATTGCTCTGTACTTCCATTAGGTTTTTCTTTACTAAACTCAAAAGTAGCAAAATCAAACTGGGCTAGTAAACTGATTATAAATGTGATGCTTCCTGGATAGGAGTTTGCAAATCTTGCTACATGAGTTGTCACCTTCTGGGTCTTTCCTGGGTTGTTTAGGGACATCTGAAATTGGTCAGATAAAAATAATGTTCCTTAAATCAGTTTTCTTACCTTGCAGTGTGATCTGGTCTGAGTTAATGGTAGGTTTGAAAAGGTGTAAGCTAAATGGAGGCTTGAAATAGTGTTCATCATTAAAATACTCTCCACCTTTTCTCTTCCTCTACAGGAGCAGCAGAGAATTGTGGACAATTCTTCTGGGCAGATCAGCTTTAAGAGAACCAGTAAGTCCCATGTTTTCCTGGTTAGGTTTGCCCAGCACTGGATGGATTTTATGCCTGAATGTATCATTCATAATTTGAGAATTACTGAAAATAAGTTTTGCTGCTTTTTCCCTCTTCCTCAGTGCAATTTTTGTTCCTCTGTCTCCACTACTTGTTCATTCTTCCACTCCTTGTTTGTAGCTGCTTCAGGAACTACCTGGAAGGGTGTATGAGAAAAGGTGGTTTCCTTTCTGGAGTGGACACAAGTGCTACTTTCTAGACTGGCTGGCCTGGGGTATTCATGAGTGGTACAGCCTGCTTCCTTCTTTTCTGGGATGGAGCCCGTGCTTTCAAGAATATGCCCAGAGGTTGGAAATCCAAATGTTTCTGAACCTAGCCCATTGCCTCCTGTTTCCTCTCCCTGTGATCAGGCAAGGCAGCGAGCTCTCTCATACAGTGTGCATCTGGAATCACTCTGAATCATAGATGCTTCTCTTGTGTTGCTCCCAACTCTTTCTGGTGGTGGAATTTCTTTGCTTCACCTAAATTTAACAAATCTGATAGTCTGCGGCATGTGTTGAGGAATCCATTCAGCAGTGTATGTTTTTTGGGGTTGTTTTTTAGGCACAGATTGCAGCAGAATTGAACAAGCACTGGCAGAGATTGTTAGAGGGACTTTCATACTACAAACCACCAAGGTACAGTAATTGTCTGATTTAGAGATGAATCTCTAAAAGGCTTCTAATAAGTAGAGAAGCATGTTGAGTATTTCTCTCTGATTACTTAAAAATAGATTTTTTTTACTGTCTTGCATGGCTTGAAATGTCAGAAGAGGAATAGTAAGAGAAAGTACTTTATCTGCATAACATTTTTGGGGGTAAAAAATAGACTAGAAAGAAGTAAGAGGAGTTTCTGCTCATTACTGACATGTTAGGCAGCTGTTAACCCTCCCCTCTGCTGAGCTGCAGTGATCAGGAGCAAGTGTGCAGCCTGTGGAGAAATGAATCCTCTTGACACTCAGTCATCCCAGAAAGATACCCAGATTCCCTTATTGGAGAAGGTGGAATGAGTATAGTCTGCATTTGTTATAGTAATCTGCATTTATTACAGTAATAATGGTGTGAATGGTGTTAAGCTTTGCCAGGCAGGAAGATTACAGAATATTGTTTGAAATATTTAAAGACATGGAGGAAAAAGCAAGTGTTCACTTTAAACTGATAGAACTGACAACTTTGCAATTAAGCCTCCTAAGTTCATTCTTGGGGATTGCTGCATTTTTCATGGCTAAAACTTCTTTTTCTTCTTTAGTGCAACATCTGCAGAAAAAATAAAAGCTGATAAAGATGTAGCTGCTCCACTAAAAGAGTTGGGTCTGAGGGTCAGCAAGTTTTTGGTGAGTGAAGGTGCTGTTCTAACTACTTTTTATCCCTGCAATTGGAAGGCACTGTTATTGGGAGTCTTTTGTTTAAAGCTTCTTGATGTTGAGTAGAGGCAAAATTAATATTCTGGAATTTAATTGTTTGGAAGAAAAAAACTTTTAAAAATTTAAATAACTTTTAAATTCTGGAATGTAATTGTTGGGAGGAGAAGAGCTACCCAAATAATTGAAAGAATCTTCATCTTTAATGAATTTAGTTGGCATTTATTGATTTCAGAGCCTCTCTCTTTTTTCAGGGTCTGGATGAAGAGCAGAGTGTGCAGTTGTTACAGTGTTATCTTCAAGAGGATTACAGAGGAACCAGGGACTCCCTGAAGGTCCATAGCTCCCATTTATATTTCATTTACTCCACATCTTTCCTTAATACCAGTAGTTTGTTGATGGATATGGTCACATGTGAGTCTGAATTCTGATTTGGAAATGGTTTTGTAGCTGCTCTTCTCTGAACCTACAATGCTCAAAGGTCACTTTAAGGAAATTAAAGTGACATTTGTAGCAGGTGTCATGGCCTAACTTTCTAGAAGGCCAACGTGCTTGAATCCCTGCAGGAATACAGGAAAACCACAGATCTGTGAAGGAGAGGAGATGAAGAACAAATAGCAGTTGTAAATTAGTGTTTTGTCTTTATACTTTTGGAATCTGTCTTTCCAAAAGAAATGGGAAAGGAAATTGTCTTTTGTTTGTATCAGTCTTTTTGTGAGTAGGTGCTTTGTCTGTCTTTCTGCAGTAGCTGATTGGTTGTTTTCTGTTTTGCTTACAGACAGTTCTTCAGGATGAAAGGCAGAGTCAGGCTCTGATGCTGAAGGTTGGTCACTTCCATTTGTCTTTTCCATTGAAAAGATCTTTTGCCAGAGAACCAACTTTTATAAATCCAGAAAATCTTGGAATAATTGGAGTGTTCCTTCACATAAACAACAGATTTTGAACAGTGTTAATACCTGCTACAGAAAGGAAATTTTAGGCTTAATAGGAGACAGCTTAGCTTGGCAAATGTATGCTCATGTGTTTTCCAAAGCTTAAAGGTTTCTGTGTTACTGTCTGAAGTGGCAGCTCTGAAATGGAGACACATCTGACAGGATAATAGGGATGAGGAATGAGAGGTTTATCTCTGGTTTTGCCTTTCTTTTCCAAATTTTCTCCCTTAGCAGTGTAATTATAGACACGTCCCTATGGAGGTGTTTTATTGAGTTCTAGGAAGTTAATTAAGTATACTTTTCTTCACAACTGCTTAGCTGAAACTCCTGTAGTGATGTTTGAGCACTGTATATTCTTGTGGTGAAGGCCTTGGCAGCGTATGGGAGAGGAAAGCATGTAGGAGTTGGACATTAACAAGTTGATATCAGTGGCCCTGTGTGTTCACAGCTTGCAGACTATTACTATGAAGAGAGGATCTGCATTCTGCGCTGTGTCCTCCACCTCCTCACTTACTTCCAGGATGAGAGGCATCCTTACACAGTGAGTACAGGCACCTTTTCCTGGATCTGATGTCACTGAAGTAGGCTAAATATGTCATTTGTGTCATGCTTGCCCACTTGTGATTGTAAGAAGCATGTGAGTGGGCAAGTGAGAGGTTCATTTATTTATTCTTTCATTCAAGGCACAGTACTTCCAGTGTGTTGAGAAGTTGGACAAGGAACTAGTTCCTAATTACCGGAAACAGTTTGAAGCCTTGTACAAAGCAGAAGCTCCTACTTGGGAAACACATGGGAACCTCATGGTATCTTGTTTCTTGTTATTATTTATCAAACTTACCAGTCTTTCCTTATGCCTGCTGTATTGGGAAGAGCCTGTGTGCAGATGTGTCTAGGAAGACAGCAGGCCTGCTAGCAGCCTAGCTCTCTTCTCCCAAGATTTAGACCCTGACAATATTCTTCTGTTCCCATGAGAGAGGAAAATTTCCTCATGCTGAGAGGATCCTAATAATCACATTCTCAAAACACAGTGGCCTTGTTGATAGGGGTGCAGGCTGTCCTAAACCAAGAAGCAGTTATGAGAAGGTACTTGGGAGTAACAGAACATGTTAAGAACCAGCCAGAATAAGATGGTCGTGCATACTTTTAGGCATTAAAGGTAAACTAATGATACTTACCTATAGGATAGGTTTATCAGAACTCATTATAATCACTAACCAATCAGTGTGGTGTGAACAGTGTGTGTAACCAATTAGCAATATTTTAGCTTGCCACGTTTGCAGTAATAAAGGTCCAGAAGCTGTGTGATTTGACCCAATAAATGGCTTCACCTCAAATTTGTATCGAATTGCCTGTTGCTCTCTGCTCGTTGCCACACAGATGCAGTTAAAAAGAGTGCTTCTCCTGGTTCAAGAAACCTAGAATTAGTTTTCTCTGTAACAGAGCACACTTCTACTCAGCAGCAGAACTGCATGGAACCTGGTGTTCCCTGCAATAAATCCATTGATACCCTAGGCGAACAGATCTTGTTCCTGTGTACCTGTTTGTAATCTCTCAACATCATTAAATATGATACAAACAGCTGGTTACACGAGCTGTGGGAATGTCTCCACACTTGGGTAGTTTCTAACTCCTTAGAATGACCTGTGAGCTTCAACATGCCACAGCAGAACCTTTCCTTGTGCAGACAGAACGTCAGGTCTCCCGCTGGTTTGTGCAATGCCTCCGCGAACAGTCCATGCTCCTGGAAGTCATCTTCCTCTACTATGCATACTTTGAGATGGCACCTGATGACCTCCTGGCATTTGCAAAGATGTTCAAAGAACAGGGGTTTGGCACTAGACAAACCAACAGACATTTGGTAGATGAGAGCATGGATCACCTGGTGGATCGCATTGGGTGAGTATCTTGTTTATTTGTGGACTACAGAGCAATTGTTTTCCTCAGGAAAAAAAGCATTTGTGATTCTTGCTGCTCTTTCTTATTTCAAGCTGAGCTTATTGGGATGAAGGCAAAATAGGTTTTCTGGTCATGTTGGAGGTTTGTGACAAAATGAAGGTGTGATTGCAAAGTACAGAGGTAGCCAGATACTCACTTTAATCTAGGATATAATCTTGCCTCTGGTAAGACTGGCAGTGGAGACACAGTGCCACTCCTTAGATGGTCTAGTGGTGAAGTGAAATTGTGTCTTCACACTCCTGAGCTGGTAGTCTGGCTATTGCCTGCATGCAGGTAAGTGTTCTCTCTCTGACCTCTCTTCTTAACTGTGTTGCCTCAGCTCAAGCTGTTGTGGAGCTGCTTACAAATGGCAGGAACGCCTTCATTTTGCTGCATCAGACAGAACTTGTGGCTAGGGGGAATGAAAATCCATCCAGGTGGCAAGGAGTTCCAAAGGTGGAAAAGCTATATTCAAATTTCAATGACCACTTTTTGTCTGTTCAACCAGAAATGGTTGAAGATTGTAATCTGCCATGTACTAGGGTTCCAAGATCAAGTTTGGATGACCTGCTGTTAATTTTTGTGTAAATTCTTACTGCTTTAAAGAAGGGCTGAACAAAAGCAAACTGAAAGTTATTTTTTGTCAACTTATCATTTAAAAAACCCCAACCTTGAACACTTAAAGTTCCTGACCTATTTGGTTTTATTCTTTTCCTGCTTGTAGCTACTTTAGTGCTCTCATTCTGGTGGAAGGCATGGAAATTGACTCCCTCCATGAACGTGCTTTGGATGACAGGACAGAGGAGCACAAATTAGCCAACAATAACCACATCCACCAGGTAAAACACTGGCAGAGTAACCCCTCATCAGGCCTAACAGAACATACTGTGGTTAGGCCACCTTCAAGTCAGTAAACCATGCAGAAAAACAGACTGAGGCTGCAAGTATGTGAGCTGCATGTTTGAAATACTTGTCTGCAAGGGAAAGGTGACTCTTAGCCAGGAGATGTAACAGCTGTATGCTTGCTGAGCATGAGCTCCTTTCAGAAGATAGCAATGATTTTGCCTTTGTCTTGTCTCTGTGCAGGAGATGGACAATCAGCTGCTGCAGTTAGGAGATGTCTCACATCATGCTCTGGTGCTTTTGGCCTGGGCTTTGCTCCGTCACACCGTAAACCCAGAGGAGGCAACGAGTGTTATCAGGAGAATGGGCAGCACTGCTATCCAGCTGAATGTTTTCCAGTATCTGACAAAGCTGCTGCGCTCCCTGAGCAGTGGAGGGAAGAATGTGAGTTTTCTATAATGTATGTCAGCTCTTGGGAGGTTTTGTAACCACTGCTGATGGAAATGTATGATGGGAAGCAGATGATTTTGAACCAGTGTTCTTTCAAACTACATCAGAGTATTCACTAAAGCATGTTTTATCATCTTACCTTCTTTCAGTGAAGATCAAGTTCAAATTAAACAGATTTTTATCCCCAAAAATACAAAAAAAAATAGCTGTTGTAAGTTGAGGAGGAACTACATCTCTTTGGAGCAGAACAGACTGCATTTAATCACATTTGTTGTTTTCCCTCCGTAAATGTACTTGCTGTTGTAGATCTTGAGCATGAGATGATTTAATTTTGCACTGTTCTCTGTATATGATTTAACTAGACAACACTGTGTATGAGAAAGAGTAAACTACTTTGTAGGCAGAAACCAGTGAGAGCAAATCCTTCTTCTGATGTTTGGAAGGCATGTCTAATGATAACAATAGTGGCAAGATTTCTCACTAACAGAAACATGTCCTGTTAATGTGGAGCTTAACTAATTGCTGCTTCCTGATGTGCTGCCCCTGGGCTGACTGCAGTGAAGATGTATTTACTCAGTCTGTAAAGCATACTGAGAGGTCAGAATGTGTTCTGTAATGCACAGTTTTTCCCCTATAACAGCCTTGTGTGTTCTTTCCTTTTCCAGTGTACTGCCAGCACAGCTTGTATGTGTATCTATGGACTTCTCTCCTTTGTCCTGACATCACTGGAATTACATACATTGGGCAATCAGCAGGTAAGCACCCAAGGCTCATTGCAGCTGTTACCTATAAAATAACTTCTCATAACTGATGCTAATGACTTGTGTTAAATTGTAATCTTGTGTTTGAGACTGCAAACTGTATTTGACTTTGATCTAAAAGAGTGACTTGCTGGTTTTCCTACTGCATTTACACAGTGCAGGCATAGTGAACACCTCTGCAGACCTGCTGATGAGCTCTTGAGGTCCCTTCCAACCCCTACAATTCTGACAGAGAGTATCTTGGACTTCAAGTGCTCTGGGTTTGAACCTAATAAATAATACATACTCCATTTTCAAGTTTGAGAAGACATCATACAGCCCTTTGCAGATACAATGGACACTGTTGTCCTGGCTGGTGCATTCATGATAAGGAGTGTGGCTTTAGGCTGGCTGGGTGTTCTGGGCTTGGGTGTGTTGGGAGTTTCTTTCTGTCTCAAGTAGAGGAAGTACTTACATCTTGGCTGGTAAAAATGGAAGCTTAAAGTCCAAAGATGTGGCAGAACTCAGTTGGGGTGAAGTCCCTCTGTGTAAAGTAACTTTTATCTGTTTCTCTTCCTTTGAAGGATATAATTGATGCTGCATGTGAAGTTCTGGCAGCTTCCAGCATTCCTCAGCTCTTCTGGAAGACGGTGAGTGTGTTGGCAACTTCTTTGACCTACCCTACTTCTAACTAAAACCAGATGAAAGAACCTGTTTGGGGAAAGGAACAGACTGATTGTAATTAGTTAGTTTCTAGGAGGGCCTGAGGAGCTAGTGTTCAGTTGTATCTATCTTTGATTTACTTTTGCCCTTTCCTGCCTTTTAGGTACAGCCTTGGCTTTACTCTTGAAGGATACTGGAACAAGTTTTAATATAGGTGATAGTTTAAACCAGGGCTGGGGTTGCAAGGATTGAACTAACTGCTGGCAAAAGCATCATGCTTTTTTTTTTGTTGTTGTCACAGAATTAGGATGATATGTAATGCATTATAGTCTTACTTCCTGCCTTATACTTGCACACTGCCTCATGCTTTAGTCTGTGCAAGGACTGGAGTGATACTTTTGTGCATGATCATGTTAAATGTACAATTTCAAAAAGAACTGTATCCTTGTGTGATGCTGAGACCATTTTAGCATTTCTTTTTAGTGATAGAATGTTTGTTTTCTATCACCAGGAACCTACTGCAGGTCTGGGTATTATCCTGGACAGCGTGTGTGGGATGTTCCCCCATCTTCTTAGTCCTCTCCTTCAGCTGCTTCAAGCCCTTGTGTCTGATAAATCTACTGCAAAGAAGGTACAGGATCTCTCTGTGTGTTTGGGAGATGACTGGGATAACATGCCATGTGGAAACTCTTTCTTCCTATTACATGTGCTTGTTTCAATTGCAGTCTTAGATAACAGACATTAAGCTTTTGTCTAAGAGCAGGGGACAGGGCTTCTTTTTAGGAGGGGCTCCTGTGCTGTTGCAGGACACTGTTCTCTGGCTTTTGGAAAACTTTTCAACTCCTAATAGCTGAAGATTAAGATCCTGCCTAATTTTTCAAGTTATATAATGAGAAGTTCCTGATTTATTAGAGGACACATGTCTGGACAAGCGAGCTGTCTAATAATGTTTTGATAGGGACGGTATATTAGAAGGATATTGTCCATGTCAAGAAGACTTGTCTGTTCCTGGAAATGACCTGGTTGATTAATTTTTAAGAAGGTCTGGCTCTTTGGCTGCATTATTTAAGCTCTCTCTGTATACAGGTATACAGTTTCCTGGATAAAATGTCCTTCTATATTGAACTGTACAAACGTAAACCTCCTGATGTGATCTCCCATGAAGATGGCACGCTTTGGCGAAGACAGGCTCCAAAACTCCTCTATCCTCTTGGTAAGGAAACTGCCCTTAACTTTTTTCTTATCAAAATGCTTTGGGGAATTTAGTTCTTTACCTGGCTTCTAACTCATGGGTAAATTTGTGACTCTTACTTCACGTGCTTCCTCAATCTTTAGGGCTAGGTCAAACAAATCTGCGCATCCCACAGGGAACAGTGGGCCAAGTGATGCTGGATGATCGGGCTTACTTGGTACGGTGGGAGTACTCCTACAGCAGCTGGACACTGTTTACCTGTGAGATTGAGATGCTGCTCCATGTTGTGTCAACAGCAGGTGAGGTAGACTGGGAATAGAAAAGAGAATAAATAATAGGTAATTGGTATCGATTTGAGGGTAATACAGGATTGAACAACTCTGAATCATTTTGAAAGAAACCTGATTTTTAAAGTGTTTGTAATACTGTAAAACTCACTGCAAAAGGCCAAGAGCATGTAGTGAGATGAGATAAATTTTTGATGAGGGAGAAGTTGAGATACATAAAAAGAAATGCATTTTTTGGGTGTGGGGAATGATCATGAGGATGTGTGATAAGATTATTGTGCATTGTTCCAGATTTGATTACTGCTAAAGTATGGTTTTGCATTCTAGTTTTATTTTTCTTCCTCAGATGTGATTCAGCATTGCCAGAGGGTCAAGCCAATCATTGATCTGGTTCATAAAGTCATCAGCACTGATGTATCGATAGCAGATTGCCTCCTGCCAATCACATCACGAATCTACATGCTCCTGCAGAGGTAAATCACTGATTGGCATGAAGCCCCTGACAGTGGAGGTACCTGAGAAGATAAATGAGCTGGAAGAATGGCTAATTACCAGTCTTGCCCAGAGCTTTGCAAGAAGTGTGTCTCACTGCTTGAACTCATCAAGACTGGTATTCAGTTCTCATGTCTGTTCTGGCTACACACTGGGTAACACTTTGATGCAGCAGAATGGCCCCTTTTCCACCTCTTTCCTGACTGTTGAGCAATGTTACCCATTTAAAAGGATTTCTTACTGGTAGCATTTACATGAAAGGGGAGTAAAACATATCATTAGAGCAGTAACTTCCAGGGGTTAAGTTGTACTTATTAACTCTCCTCTCAAGTGTGAAGTGCCTGGGAATTGATGTGCTGCTGGGTAATTATCGTTCACTGTGACAGTCTGCTGTCTTGCCAGCCTCCCCTCTTGCAGTAAATTGATCTGACTCAGGTGTGAGGGGGAGGTGGCAAGTCTAGACAGAAAGTGCAGACAGTGGTGTCTGTATTTGCCTGGTTAGGTTTTATACTTCTGTATTCCAGTGAGAGAGAAGCCTTTTTGAACAGAACAACAGTATATAGGCTGTACTACAGGTGGCAGTGCTTTTATGCATGGTATTTCTTTTTCCCTAGGCTAACAACTGTAATCTCTCCCCCTGTGGATGTTATTGCTTCCTGTGTCAATTGTTTGACAGTACTGGCTGCTCGGATGCCAGCCAAGGTGAGGAGGTGACCATCTGGGTTGGGGAACTAGGGGGCATGTATATGAGAGTGAGAGGGAGTATCTGTACTTCTCTTGCAGGTTTGGACTGACCTTCACCATACAGGGTTCTTGCCATTTGTTGCCAATCCAGTGTCCAGCATGAATCACATGATTAGGTATTCATGATCCCCCAGCCCTGTTTTGTTTGGGTTTTTTCCCCCCCTAATTTATTCATAACCTTTCTTAAGAACTTTCTACCACTGTGAAATCTATGCTTCTGACATCTCTGTCGCTTCAGACTCCTGCTATTCCTGTAATAAACCCTCTTGCTCATTTCACAGTGCAGAGGGAATGAATGCTGGGGGCTATGGAAACCTACTCATGAGCATAGAACAGCCTCAAGGCGAGTACAGTGTTACCATCTCCTTCCTGAACCTGATCACAACTCTTGTCAGGGTGAGTGTTTCTGGAATACTCTGCATGTGGAGTCAGCTCTAGGATCTTAGGGCAGGAAAGTGAAATCCAGCCCTGTCTGCGATGCCCTTTGAGATAGGTCTCCAGGAGTAATCATTGACTGACACTCTTTTTGTGCTGCTGTTTGTGCTTTCTCCATAGTCTGGTTCTTTCAAAAAACTGTTTTCATTCATCTGATGTACAAAAGAATAGAAGCTGCTTGTAAATTTGTGATAGTGCTCTCACACATTAAAGGTGTATGCCATATCTTCCTGCAAAAGATTTATCATCCTTTTAACCAGAAGAAGGACAGTAACACTTCTGCTTCTCCTAGGGACAGCTTGGTAGCACCCAGAGCCAAGGACTTGTGCCTTGCATCGTGTTTGTCCTGAAGGAGATGTTACCAAATTACCACAAATGGCGTTACAACTCTCATGGAGTGAGAGAGAGGATTGGTAAGGATGCTGAGGGTGGAAGGTAAAGGAGGGGAGAGAAGCAATGTGTGAATTTTTACTCCTTATCATACTTTTCCTAGCAGCTATTTGGGATTTTTTGGACAATATTAGGAACTAGGCAACAGATCTTCCTGAACTATTCATTTCATCTCCTTTAGGATGCCTTATTCTGCAGTTGATCCATGCTATACTGAATTTATGCCCTGAAATGGATCCTCGCAGCAGGTAAGACAGCTGATGGATTGCAGACCTGTGCTGGCCTGGCTTACAGTGCAGGAGGGCTCTGTTTGCCCTCTTTTTCTTTCAGTGTTACTGAGTATAGGAAGGGCCAGAAGGAGATTAGGGACATTGTTTTTTAGAACACCTGCTGAAGAAAGAGAAAACAGTGAATAGATTCCTTGGGACAGAGTGCTGCCCACTTCTCAGTGTGTCTGCTCTGAAGAAAGTGGAAGGGAGGATAACGTAGGGGTCAGTGGTGGGGGTGTAGGAATTAAGAGGTTATTTTGTGGTAGTTTTCTAAGTGCTAGGTGGGAAAATCCTGCAGGTGCTGTCAGTGCTGATGTGTTTGTATCTCACAGCAATGCCCCCAGCCTTCAGTCCTTGTGCATCTTCAGCCTGGCCAACACCGAAGCTGGGCAAGCTGTCATCAACATCATGGGCATCGGTGTGGACACCATCGATATGGTAATGGCCTCCCAGTCTAATAGGTGAGTGGTGTGTTCCCCTTCAGGAGTGTGAGGAAAAGCAAATGTAGCTTCAGTGGATTGCATTTAAAGGGGTGATTGGAATTGTGGCTAGAAAGGACAGCCTGCCTTGCCTGTTCTGGAGGAACAAGCTTGCTTGTTCCAGTTCTGTGTATAGTCTTTGCTGTACACTCTCCATTTCTCACAGTTGTTCTAGTTTTCTACTTCTCAATGACAGCTGGAGCATATCTGCAAGTGTCAGTGTGTTCAATCATTTAACATTTGTCAGCAGTTACGGGTTTTTTTGCAAAGAATTCACTTGATCTCAATTTGTAATCTTGGGTGTCTGAATTCGAAGCGAGAGTATGAGCCAGTGTTAGAAGTTCTGTGTCTTCAGGTAACACCAGTGTTCAAGTCAAACTGTGCTCATGAAGAAATTGTAATAAAGCTTGAACTGGAATTTTGGAAGTGCTAGGTGTGATCAGTCTGTCAGGATGGTTCTGAAGGTGGCTTGAAGTACTCTGGAAGTGTTGAAGATACCTTGAATACTGAGCATTTTACCCTCCTTATGGGGCTTTCTGAAGGCTTGATTCTTTTGTTTGAGCTATGGTTGAATTTCTTCCCTTTCTTCTGTTCTTTTTTCCTGGCCAAATTAACTTGACACATAGCCAAACGTTCTGGCAGGTTGTTTCTAGTAGTCTGCTGAGTTTTTTCTTTCAAAACTTTCCAGACTTGTCGAGGAGAAAGTGAGACTTACTTGAGAAGCCTTTTCAGCTTTAATGTCTCTGTAGAATGTTTGTCTGATATGGAAAATCTTAGAAAAATACCAGTCTTGGAGCCAGTTGTCTCTCCTCACCCAGTTTTGATTCACTAATTTCCATGAGATTCATTCTGTACCTGTTCCTTCTTCTGTCTTAACACCTTTTAGATTTCTCTGTCCCCAAGAGAAAAAACAACAGTAACAATAGGCTGTCAGGCTCTCTTTTATTTGATGCTGAAAACTCAGGGCTGGCTAGACAATATTTTTGGGGGGGATTTGTGTCACTTGTCAACACAGTTATTGACTTGATTTCTTTTTTGAAACACAGTGATGAGTCACAAGGCCAAGGTCAACTGCTGATCCAAACAGTGAAGCTGGCATTCTCGGTTACCAACAATGTCATCCGGTTGAAACCCCCCTCGAGCGTGGTGTCTCCGTTAGAACAGGCCCTTACTCAGCATGGTAGGTATTTCTCCTTGGGGGCAGCCTGGGAGAAGCTCTGCTTTTTTTTTGTTATTTGCCACTAGTCATTGTGTGTCTTGTTACAAACAGTAATTAAGATTTCAAGGTTCTAAGAAGTGGTTTCTAGTGGTGGGAGAAAGTCTGCTCTCCCTCCTCTAAGGCATTCTTCTCCTCTGGAAGTTGCTGAGCATTAAGCAAATGTGGCTTCTTGTTTGCTGCTGTGTAATTCAGTGGGTGTAATTGCAGAATATATCAACCAGCTGCCATTAGTGCCTCTCTGGACTCATGCTTTGTTCTTCTGGGAGACTAACTCCCCTCTGGGGGATTGGCCCCAATGATCTCTTGAGCTCCCTTCCAACCCTTATGATTCTGTGATGCTGTAACCTAGTTCTCACCTGCTATGGAAGTCATTATTTAGTCAGCAGATCCTGTTGCAGTTACTTCTCTTTGGTTTGACTGATGCTTTCTCCAGGTGCTCATGGAAACAATCTTATTGCTGTCTTGGCCAAATATATCTACCACAAGCATGACCCTGCGCTCCCCCGCCTGGCCATCCAGCTGCTCAAACGACTGGCTACGGTAAGATGGGGCTCACACAAGCATGCCTTTGCTTCTCCCTTTGGGATTGGTATCACTGAAATTCTTTCAGGATAACTTCTTCAGGCTTGTTTGTATCCAAGAGCTTAATGTGAGTCAGTTGAAGGCAGCGTGGACTGGAAGCTGGGAGTTAGAGCACATAAATCCCATAAAGGGCCCTTAGCAGTTTAACATCACCCTCTGCTGTTGGAGAAGTTACTCAGCATCTCACTGAGAGGCTTCACACTGAGTGGGGTGTTTTCTGCAAAGTATTTGCACTTCCAGTTCAGATCTTTCCACTTTTTGAGTAACTTAAGTCCCACTCTTAAATACAATTTCTGTATTTTCTTAACTGGAATTTTAAATACAGTTTCTGTGTTTTCCTAACTGGAATTTTAAATACAGTTTCTGTGTTTTCCTAACTGGAATTTTAAATACAGTTTCTGTGTTTTCCTAACTGGAATTTTAAATACAGTTTCTGTGTTTTCTTAACTGGAATTTTAACATCTCACAGAGAAGAGGTTCCTCTTGAAGTTTTTATCAGGAGCTTTCCACTTTGCCTTTGAGACGTACGCTTTTTGGCCACAGTACTTTTGTGTGTGCTGTTTTATTAAAGCATACACATCAAGCTCTGGGTTTATTTCAGGA
Organism: Zapornia atra; assembly: GCA_013400835.1. Classification (NCBI taxonomy): domain Eukaryota; kingdom Metazoa; phylum Chordata; class Aves; order Gruiformes; family Rallidae; genus Zapornia; species Zapornia atra. The sequence continues at coordinate 41,714 of VZTU01024223.1, read as the reverse complement.
AACATTATTCCAAACCTGGTTTTATCTTTTGCAGTTTTGTCCTAACCCTTGAGAAGTAGGTGAGAGACAGAGTAGAACTGCCAAAGAGGAAAATTTGGATCACTTTGCAGCTTTCTTCCTGCTTAATGACAACTTAACTCTTGAGCACATACATTTGGAGGTTCAATATCAGATATTTTGGAGTTTCAGTTTGAAATGCAAATCCAGAAGCATTCTGGAGAGTTGTTTTTCTCAGGTTTCTGATGCTGCTTTGCTTCTGCAGGTTGCACCCATGTCTGTTTACGCCTGCCTTGGCAGTGACGCTGCCGCCATCCGCGATGCCTTCCTCACCCGCCTGCAGAGCAAGATTGAGGACATGCGGATTAAGGTCATGATCCTGGAGTTCCTCACAGTTGCAGTGGAGACACAACCTGGGCTCATTGAACTCTTCCTGAACTTGGAAGTGAAGGATGGCAGTGATGGATCAAAGGTAGAATAGCAGATATTTGCTCAAAGACTCACGCTTACCTTTTATTGTAGCATCCGTGACGCAGTCTGTAAAATCTGATGGCCTTAATGTAAAGATAAGTGCAGCTTGTGCTTGCAGTTAACAGGTCTGCTCCTATCCCAGCTTCACTTCTCCCTGTAACCAAAGAGAAACCTCCCCCAGTTTCAAGGCAGATACTGAGTTAACATGAAAACATCTACTGGCTCAGACCAAAGATCCTTTAGCCCACTGTCTTGGCTCTGACAGTGGCAGGCAGTGAGAAACCTGAAGATTGAGGTACAGAGGCCAGTATCAGCTTTCCAGAATACTCATTCTGGTGCTTTGCAGGTCAAGATCATCTTGGGTTGGGACCTTTTGTAAGTTCTTGGTCTTACTAAGTCTTAGCTGAGCTCACTTTTTATTCACCTACAATATTTTTCTTCTCTCCTGTGTTACATTCCTTGTAGTCTTACACAAAATATATGACAGCATTGTGTACTCAAGATGTGTGTGTTGATCAAGTGCAATCAAGCACATCCTGCTCTAAAAAAGGTACCTGCTTACTGGTTCTGTGGTAATGCAGATTTTCTTGTTTCCTTTTAGGAATTCAGCTTAGGGGAGTGGAGTTGCCTCCAAGTAGTCTTAGAGCTGATAGACTCCAAACAACAGGAGAGGTACTGGTGCCCTCCCCTCTTGCATCGTGCTGCCATTGCCTTCCTGCATGCTCTGTGGCAGGACCGTCGAGACAGTGCCATGCTGGTTCTGAGGACAAAGTGAGTTGGTTTTTCTACAACACTTTTTCCTTCTACAACCCTTTTTCCTTCCTTTTTTTGGGTTTTTTCCCCCAAACACTTTTTCTTTGGGTTATCAGGCTTTTCAGAGATATTTGTGTGTTAGTCTTTGTGTGGCCTGCTCAGGGTCTGCAGCATATGGGCTTTGGGCTTTGTCTCTTGTGCATGCTCAGAGGCAAATGTATTTTGTTCTGTTTCTTTCATACAAAACTACATAAATCTGTTTTTACCAAAGCATGTTTTCTATGAAGTTTGCAGAACAGTCAGAATGCTGCTAGTTCTGTGATGTGGGGAAGAGAACTGATTTTACTTCTGTACCTATCTTTTAGGCCAAAGTTTTGGGAAAATTTAACCAATCCCCTCTTTGGAACCCTTCCTCCACCTTCAGAATCATCAGAGGTGAGTTACATCCAAACAAAATGAAGGCACTTCTGTTGCTTCAGGAAAGGTTTTAAGTGATGTATGTGACTTTTCCTTCTACTTGCACTTTTCTGAAAGGAAATGTGCTGAAAAAATGCAGGCAGGAGATGAAGTGGATGCTCTTGGCTTTGCAGAGACTGAACAGCCATGAACTGGCTTTTGAAATGCTTTGCTTTTTATTTGCATAAGTAACAAACCCAGGTGTTCCCTAGCATCTGTGGTAACACTCTGGAAGGGATGCTCTCTGGAGTGTATCTGTACTGTGCCTCCTGTGCTGCTTGGCAAAAGAAATTAAAGTTTTTAAATGTGGTTTTTTTTAATTTAAATTTTTAGGCATAACTCAGGCTGATCCCAGGGGAAATCAGTTCAGTTCTTGTCACTATTCCTTCCTGTGGGAGTTTCCCCCTTCATTATGAAGTCCTGAGCTCTCACTGAACACAGCATTCTTACCTTATCACCAGTCCATGACATAACTATTGCTGGGTGAGAAGTGTCCTGCAGAACTGGAGCATCTGTCACTGGGAGTGCCTGGGTGGGGGTAAACTGGGTTCCATTTCCCTGCAGCACTAGGTGCTCAGGTTTTTGCTATTTTATTTTTCCTTTCTTGTCTTTATAGCTCAGTGTCTTGGATACCTGTGCCTTAATCATGAAAATCATCTGTTTGGAGATCTACTATGTTGTCAAGTGAGTCTTTGGCAGCCACTCCTTTTTAGTTCTCTAAGCTGTGTGTGTTAAATCCTTAGCCTGTGCAGGCTTTGCAGGGCAAAGCACCTGTAATCCTGTGAAAATTCAGGTAGAGCAATGATTTGTAAAAGAGTTACAAATAGATACTTGCCATTCTTGCAGCCACCAGTTGCAGGAAGAGATGTTAGGGTGTTTCTCTAGCCTGTGGGTGCAAATGTTAGTACTTTCTTTGCATCCTGGAATGAGAATACACAGTATTTATTAAAGCTAATTGCACACTAAGCTAAATACACCCATTGTAGTGAATGCTGAGTAACATTTCAGTAGGTTTTTCCACATATTTTGTTCTCCTCAACGTAACTGCCCTTCAGTACATGGAAAAATCACAAGTAACTAAAATCTCTGTTTAAAAAAAAAATTAAAGAATGATAGATTTTCTTCAGGGATCATGTTTTTGCCTTCACATTTGATGCAAAAAGTGGGTGGGATCCCCTGCACGGGTCTAATATGTGGAATAACCTTCACTTGCAAGCTGAGCCCTTGGCTTTCCTACCTGAAACTAGTACTTCTAAGTCTTATTTTCTGGCCAAAGAGTAAAGGAAGATCACTTCTTGTCTTGATTTGGTCAGAGGTTCACTGGACCAGTCCCTTAAAGACACACTGAAGAACTTCTCCACCAAGAAGCGCTTTGCCTATTGGTCAGAATACGTGAAGTTGTTGGCCTATCACGTGGCAGAGACAGAGGGCAGCAGCTGTGCCTCCCTGACAGAGTATCAGATGCTCATCTCAGCCTGGAGGATGCTGCTGATAATCTCTACTAGTCACGTAAGAGCCACCTCATCTTTTGTGGTCATCTGAAGTTAATGTTTTGAATAACATTATGTCAACTTAACTTGGGGTTTCTGTCAAACTGCATCACTCTAAAATGCTCTAAAAAATGAGAAATGCTCTAAAATTTGGTGAATTCTTAAAGTAACAAAAGAGCAGGCTGATGTTAGGCTGGTAAGGTGCATCTTTGATTGATTGATCTCTGTCTTTGTGGATCTTAGGCGGATATAATGCATCTGACTGATTCTGCAGTTCATCAGCAGTTGTTTCTGGATGTGCTCAACGGGACCAAGGCTTTGGTAGGTGGTGTTTCACAGAGTCACAGAATAATAGGGGTTGGGAAGGACCTCAAGAGCTCATCAGGCCCAACCCCCTGCCAAAGCAGGGTCCCTAGGACAGGTCGCACAGGTTGGTGTCCAGATGGGGCTGGAGTATCTCCAGAGAATGAGACTCCACACCCCCTGGGCAGCCTGTCCCAGGGCTCCCTCACCCTCACTGGGGAAAAGTTCTTCCACATGTTGGTGCAACTTGAGGCCATTGCCCCTTGTCCTGTCTCCACAGACCATTGAAAAGAGGCTGGTCATTTTCCCCTGTGTCCCACCCTTCAGATATTGATACCCATTGATCAGATCCCCTCTCAGTTCTTCCATGTCCCAGTCGCTCATCTCCTTTGCGCTCTGAGGAGCTCTATTTCTGCAGTTGCTTGTCATCATAGATGGCATTAGATCCTGTGAAATTGGGCTGAAACAAAGTCTCTCTCCCTAAATTGATGAACTTTGTAATAATCTTTATTTTTCATGTGTAATTCTTGTCATCTCTGGGTGACCCTGCAGAGCATCCTGACTCTGCCTCCCTCAGCACTGCTAGCTGCTGGGAGCAGACCTGGTTATTCAGTAACTGCTTGGGCTGAGGATTTCTCAAGTGTTTGTACATGTGACTGTTGCAGCTGTGACTCTTGCAGTATTTTTTCTTAGCTTCTAGTTCCCATGTCAGTATCCTGCCTGCAGCTGGGGTCTATGCTGTGTACCCTTCTTCTGATCCTGCTCAAACAGTGGAAGAGGTGGGTACTTTGGATAATTGTTAATTATTTCTAAATAAAATAAAATCTGCTGAACTTGGGAGATTGGAGATCATGTTTGGGTGTTTTGCTCTATTGGGGAGGAAGCTGAAACCTTACAGAATTTTCTTTTGGGATGGCAAAGGGCTGTGGATGTTGCTGAAGTCTTTGGTAGTGATACATTTATAGTTTGGCTTCCTGCTTGCTGGTGAAACATCTATCAAAAGAGCTTTTTTGATACTAGTCAGTCCTCCATTCTCATTGTGCTGTGGAATGTCATCAGTGAGAGCCAGGTGGTGACTTTAACTCTACTTGGGAGAACTGCTTTTATTTGTGTGGGTCATATAACTTAGAATATACACAGCTCAGTCAAGCCAGTGCATTTATTGATGGCTCCTGTCTAATCTGAAGAGCTTTCTCTTTTCTGTTGTCAGCGAGTTGGGTTCTGTGGATAAAATCATCAACTCCTTGACACAGATCCTGGAGGGAATCCTACAGGCAGACCAGCAGATGATGGAGAAAACCAAAGCCAAAGTCTTCTCAGCTCTTATCACTGTGCTGCAAATGAAGGAGATGAAAGGTGAGGTGCTGTATGTACAGGTGACAAGAACACCCTGACACTGTAGCGCTTCCAAGGTGAAGATGCATATGGTGTCAGTAGGACAGGATGCTGGACACCGAGCTGTGTGTTAACTGCTGTCTGCTCTCTGTGTGTGTCACAGTGAATGAGATCCCACAGTACTCCCAGCTGGTGTTGAGTGTGTGTGGAACACTCCAGGATGAAGTCATCGCTCTCTTTGATCAGACTCGACACAGCCTGACCTTGGGAGATGCTGCAGATGACAAGGACAGCATGGAAACAGACGATGCCTCTCGGGCCAAACACAAAGACCAGCGAGATGGGGTAAAGAACACCTGCAGCTGCTTCACAGCCTTCTTTTCTTCTCTCTAGGCAGAAGTGCCATGTGTGTTTGGAACAACTTTCCCTTGCAGCCTGAGGCCAAAACTCCAAATAAAGCTTTGGAGTTTCTCTTACAGAATTACCCCATGTCTTTTTGGCACATTTCAGTCTGGGAAATTGGCTGTTGCTGCTGGTCTATTCAGATCTGTCCTAAAATCAGGGAATCATGGAATATATGTCACAATTACTAATACAGCCAGGAAGTGTGCAGAGTGTAATGTGAGGAATACCAGGTGCCTTCGTTTATGCTTAAACTTGAGGTTGTATTAGTAAATGCTTTCAAGATGTTCTTGGTCCCCATGTAAGCCTGCACCTTGTTCTCCTTTCCCTGTTGCTGCAGGTCTGTGTTCTGGGGCTGCACCTGGCTAAAGAGCTCTGTGAAGTTGATGAAGATGGAGACTGCTGGCTACAGATCACTAGGAAAGTCCCTGTGCTGCCTACGATCTTTGCTGCCTTGGAGATCAGCCTGAGAGTTAAACAAAACCTTCATTTCACAGAGGCCTCCTTGCATTTACTGCTGACCTTAGCAAGGACTCAACAGGTGAGAGATGCAGAGCAAGGAGAGCATATAGCTATACATTTTTAATAGGAACCATCTATCTCATTGTCTGCTGAATGATGGTCTGTAGATAAAGGGTTGTTGGGTTCTTTTAGAGGCTGGCAAGCAGTAGGTCCTGTCTGTCTGTCTGCTTCGTTTGCCTTGTTCTTGGTACTGGGATGTCTTGGATGGAAGAGCTGAGCCAGCCTGGAATTCAGAGCAGGTGCTTTCACTGAATGGGTTCCTCTGCAATGCAAATTACACACACCCCCCAGTTCAAACAGCATTAAGAGTTGGAATCTGCTGTCTCATTAGTCTCAACAACATTTTATCTATTACAAATTCACTTTGTGTGGGGCTTTAGATGGGCAAGGTAGTTCCAAAGCTAGCCTTCTTCAAAGATGATGAAGCAAACCAGGGCATATGGAGGGGATTCCATATGGGGATTCATAGCACAGCTGTGCAGGTTAGATTTTACTGGAAGAACAGTGTTGCTTTTCTCAACACTGAATTTTTAACCACATTGAAGTGTGTGGAGGAGAATGCTCTCTAGAAGAGCGGCGACAGTGCAAAGGACAGAAATACCTCCTGCAAAATAATACCTCTTCAGGCTCAGAGGGCAGGCATGCATGTTCTAACAGGGGTTTGCTCTGTGCCTTGCAGGGAGCAGCAGCAGTGGCTGGAGCTGGTGTCACCCAGAGTGTCTGCCTGCCCCTCTTGAGCGTGTACCAGCTCAGCGCTAATGGAGCCATCCAGGTGGGTGCAGCTTTTGGGTGGGGACATGCCGGGAGCCCTTGCTGTGCTTGGAGCAGAGCCCTCCCAATCTGTGAGCACAGCAGCCACCCTGAGGCTGGAGGCTTCCAGAATGGTGGTGGGGGGTTTGTGGTGTGTGCCACGCTGGGCAGCACTGTCAGTCACTTAACCTGTACCCCATTTGTTCAGACATCCTCATCCCGAAAGTCCCTGGATGCCCCCTCTTGGCCGGGGGTCTATCGCCTCTCCATGTCGCTGATGGAACGCCTTCTCAAAACACTCAGATACAACTTCCTGACAGAAGCACTGGACTTTGTGGGTGTCCACCAAGAGAGGATTCTTCAGGTAGGTCACATACAACCTCTGTGATGGCTTCTGTGTTGCAACAGCAGTGAAAACGTGTCAGCGTTGAAGCGCTGCAAAGAGGCTCCTGCCTCAGGAAGATTTACAGCAGAAAGAATTCAATAGTGGGAGGAGGAGGAGGAGGGAATGCACAAGCTATATTCTTGCTTGGGTAGGATGATTGTTAGGATACTTAGAGCTGGTGACACATCCTGTTCGCTCTTGGGGTTATAACTTTGCTACAGGTGTTTGATGTGCCTGCTGAACACAGCAGAAGAAGTGAGAGCTTGCTGGGAGCTCACTGTGTGGCTGTGTGCTCTGGAAGGAAAAGTACAGGAGCTGTTCTTGGAGGTGGCTTCAGCTCAGCCTGGCTCAAACAGTGAGGGTTCAACTCACCATTTGGGTCAGTGAGCTCTCATGTGCTATGGTGCTGAAATACCAGAGCTGCCTGGCTTGTGTCAGTGCAGACATTGTGCCAGAGAGCTTTGTTCATGCCCAGGTGCTGAATTACCTGCTTATATCCCTGCTCCCTAGGCAAACAGCTAGTTTGTCTGCCAAACAGAGCTGGTATGGCAGCACAGGTCATTAAATGCATTGACCTCTGACTAAGAATACAGTTTCTTTCAGTCTGACCCATCTGCTGTGCAGCTGCTGTCATAAATGCATTTTGTGTCCGTGAAGGCAGATCTCTGCATCCTCAGTTTTTCCTGCTGGAGGGGGAAATGGGTTATTTTGTGATGTAACTGTCATTGCCTGATGGACTGCTGTCTCCTTTCCAGTGCCTGAATGCAGTACGGACAGTACAGAGCTTGGCCTGTCTGGAAGAGGCCGATCACACGGTTGGCTTCATTCTTCAGCTCTCAAACTTCACAAAGGAGTGGCATTTCCACCTGCCACAGCTTATGAGGGACATGCAGGTAGGAGTCAGGATGTTGCTGTGGATAATGCAGTGCCTCAGCACTCGGGGACTTGGATGTGTTCAGAGAGAATGGCATTGCATCACCTTTTCATTAACTGCTCTTTTCATAGGAACTACTGCTGAGGTCATTTATATGTCTGTTCTGTCAGTTCCTTGTTTGACTTGGGAGGGAAAAGATAACTGTTGGGGACAGAGAGATGAGAGCTTGGAAGAATAACTTGGGGAATTCAGTGCCTTACCTGGCACTGGAAAAAGAGAGTGACTCAGAAAATACTGGGGAATCAAGAGACTGTGTTGATAATCACCGTGTTCTGTTAACTGCTTCCACCAGTGGTGCTGAATAGATCTTTTAATTTAAATTTTTTTTCAGCATTTAAGAGCTTTCTCCCTCCCTGTGTTTCAGGTGAACTTGTGTTACCTGTGCCAGGCCTGTACCTCCCTCCTGCACAGCCGCAAAATGCTCCAGCACTACCTGCAGGTGAGGGGGGGGGGACACCCTAAACCAGACTGTGAGTGAGGAGTGCTGCAGGCCTGTGCCCCTTGTTAAAAGGCAAAAATATTGGCAATATCCAATTGGATAGTGAATTGACTATCAGTAACCCAGGTGGTGATTGTTGACAACCACCAACAGTTGAGATTTGCATTTCTTCACAACAAAACCAAACAAAATACACAGAGTGTAGTCTGGACTCTCAAAAAGCTCTGGGCTGTGTAAAGCTAATCCTAGAGAAAGAGCAGCCTGTGTCTGAATGGTGCTGGTGTCATTTTATAGCTGCTTACACTGCAGTGAGAAGGCTGCATCACTGTAGTACTCTGGAATGCCATTAATTAAGCCACCATTGACTTGGTGTCCTTGATTTAATTTGCTTGAAAGAGATAAAGCAAGAGAGCTGCCGTTCTGGGGGAACCCCTGGATTCATGAGGTGGGGACCGCTGCGTTGCTGCTGATGTGTTACTTCACTGTGGCTGAGGCTTTGTGAGTTTGATTAGAGATTCTTTTTCTGGAAAATTAAACCTAAATAGCCTCTGCAGCTGCCTCCCTGCAATGCAGTGCTGCCCCTGACACACACCGAGCGTGGGTTGGTGACAGACTTTGGGTGCCTTATTTTATTTCCTCACTTCTTTTGTGCATTATTTTTTTTAATTCCCCTCAGAGTATTCAAAATAAACATGCCTGGATTCAAGATTTTCCTTTCTCCACAGACAAAAAATGGGGATTCCCTTCCATCAAGTGTGACTCCACGAGTGCAGCGTAACCCCCAAGCCTCCTCCAAGCATCCCAGCCCCGAGTCGGAGGCGGCGGAGCAGAAGGCGCTGCTCACCGTGCAGTACAGCCTCCTGAAGATCCTCAGCAAGTCCCTTGCTGCCCTGCGCCACTTCACCCCTGATGTCTGCCAGATCCTCCTTGACCAGGTAGAGAAAGAGGAGGGATGCTGCTCTCTGAAAGGGGTTGTTTTCAGCATTGCAAGGGGTGTTGTTGGGGCTGTGTAGTGAGGCGCGGTGTCCTGCTGGGGGCAGTGACCCTGCCACACATCTCTCTGCTGCACGGAGCAGGAAGGTGGCGCTCAGGGAGCTCCTCTTCAGAGCTGGATATGGATCAGTGTGAAACGAAAGCTCACCAGTGTTCTGGAGCCAGACTAATAACCCAGCTGGTTTGCATCCTCGGTGTGCTGCTCCTCAGAAAAGGCAGCCTCTTGGTATCCTCCAAGCTCAGAAAAGGAAGGTTTAGTCCTTCCTTCTGGCAGTGTCCTGCATGGATAATTAACTTCCTTGTCCCGTGCCTCTACTTACACCCAGGCATCTGAAAACAGCCATTGCTTTAGCTGACCACCAAGTGGCAAGCTAGTCCAGCTTGGGAGCTGGGGAAGGCTCGTTCATGTGAGGAGAGCTGCACAGCCCAACTGCATAGTGCTGTAGAGAACACTCTGCTGCTCCCTCTGTATCCTGAGACTTGGGAAATTCTCTCAGTGCCTCTAGTTCTCCATACAAAAAGCTTGCTAGGAGGACTGGGTGTTCCCATCACTACGACAACAGCCTCAGGGTCACTCGGTCTTTCTGTTTTGCTTCTCCACAGTCACTGGACCTTGCTGAGTACAACGTGCTCTTCGTTTTGAGTTTCACCACACCAGCCTTCGATTCAGATGTCGCACCTTCCTTTGGGACCCTCCTTGCCACAGTGAACGTGGCGCTCAACATGCTGGGAGAGGTACTGCTGTTAGTTTGGGAGAGCACAGCAGCTGCACTGATCCCAGAACACTCGTTCAGCTGATACTTTGAAGAGTAGGAGTATTCCCTCTTCTCTTATCTCCTGTCTCTAATGCCTGTCTCTTTTTCCCTTCAAGCTGGATAAGAAGAAAGAACCTTTCCCTCAGGCTGCAGGGCTGAATATGCAAGAGGGAACCAAAACCCTCAAGTAAGTTTCTAGCTTTTTGGTTTAGTCACAGCTGGGGAGCAGAGCCTGATGCTCTGCAGATCAGAACTGAGGTTTAGATGCGTTGGTGCTGCTCACCCTGAATCCAAGTGGTTCACATTGCCCATGAGAAGCTCTCCAAAGCAACCAGGGGGGATTTTGTGAGGGGGTATGAAGCCATCCCATCCCAAGATGCAGCATAGAGAGTTGTTTGATCCTTATTTACCCATGTATTTAAATCAGACTTTCCTGATGGCCAAGAGGGGTTTCCACCCCACAGACCATAGTTTTTGGGTATGGCTGCTGGAGCAGACTGTGCACAGTAAGAGTGTTCATGTGTAGGTACACTGTGTGTGAAGCCTTTCTAAGGGGTTTTTAACTTGGAGCTAGTGTGTGCTGACCTTTCCTGCTGCAGCTGCTCTGTGTTTCTTTGTGCAGGTCCCTGCTCATGTTTACAATGGAAAACTGCTTCTACCTGCTCATCTCCCAGGCTGTTCGGTACTTGAGAGACCCAGCTGTGCACCCCCGCGACAAGCAACGGATGAAACAGGAGCTCAGCTCGGAGCTGGTGAGCAGCTTGTACAGCCCCTTCTCACTGCAGGGCCTGTCTGGGGGTGGGGGGAGAAGGTCTTTTTTCTCTGCCTGCCCAGTAAAACCCATTTCCCAGTCAACAGCCTGGGGCACGGTGGGCTGCACACACCGGTGCCTCGTTTGGGGAGGGAGAGGGACGTGTTGGAAAGCAGCTAACGTGTTACGTGCTTCTCCTTTCAGAGTACTCTGCTCTCCAGCCTGTCTCGGTACTTTCGCCGTGGTGGTCCCTCTTCCCCTGCCAGCGGGGTTCTTCCCTCTCCCCAAGGAAAATCTGCCTCCAAGCTGGGTCCTGAGGGGCAGGAGCCTTTGTTTCAGCTCGTGCAGGCCTTTGTCCGGCACGTGCAGAGATAGATTCCGTCCTGCCCCTGCCTCCCTCTCCAGGACTCGCCGCAGAGCGATTCCCATCCACCACGGAAGGCATCACCTTTGGCAGAGCTCATACCTGGGAAAAGGAGGGAGGCCTGGTGCGGGCAGTGCTGTACCCCAGCTCTGCCATCAGCACCCAGATCCCCTTCAACTCCTGCAGCCCAGTAGCAGAGTGAACGTACGGAGAGTCGAGCGCGGCTCTTCGGGGGTCAGTGTGCAGCCCTCCCGCTCCATCTCCTCAAGCACCCAGGCTGGGGACAAGTGCTGAACACTCAGAACCTTTATTTTTATAGCTTGTACCTCAGCTGGGGGAGGCTGTGGCTGGATGGAGGGAGGGAGGAGACCAACCTTCCCTCTGGGCATCAGCTCTGCTCTTAACACAGGGTGCGATCCGCCTCTCCCCGCAGTTCAGGCACATCCGAGGGATCAGCCAGCAAATTCAGAGACCATCTTTCTACTGCTATTTTTGTACTGAATGGTTCAAGGCACGATGGTGTATGTGTGCTCACACCCTGCAGTCTGTGTGTTGTGTGTTTCTGAAGAGCAAAGCCTCCCTCCCAACTTTTTAAGTCCAAATTCCATTGCTCCAGTCTTGCAGGTTTTTGTAACTGTGCCCTATTTATACTGATATTAAAACCTTTATAGACAGCAGCTGGGTTGGGGGAGTTTGTGTTGGATGTATATCACATCGTCCCACTTTGTCAGCAGGGCTGAATTCCCAGCTCACAGAGATGGGAGGTGCAGCCTGTGAGGATCCAGGTGCTGTTTGGAGCTGGTAGAACCAAAGGTTGATTCCCTCACCTCTCCCACCCCCCACTCCCTTTCTCTTACTCTCATGTTGGGAAGCTGGTAGGAGGATTTAAACGAGCATCACTATAAAATACTCCTCAGGAACAATTCTGCACACATGGATTGCTCTGTGCACAGGTCCCAGCTGCTGCTCTGCCTGTTGCAGCAGCCTAGACAGACTTCTCTAAGGGGAGAAGTCAAATTTCAGTGTCGCTGTGAGCCTGGGACCTTCCTGTTCCTTCCTAGGGAGACACCTGATTGCTTTACCCATCAGAACCTTTTGAATCATTGAAACACAGACTGGGCTGGGTTGGAAGGGACCCCAAGGATCACAGAGCTCCAACCCCCCTGCCACAGGCAGGGACACCAACCTCCAGGCCTGGAGCTACACAAGGTTGCCCAGGGCCCCATCCAACCTGGCCTTGAACACCCCCAGGGATGGGGCACCCACCCCCTCTCTGGGCAGCCTGTTCCAGCCCCTCACCACTCTCTCTGTACAAACTTCCCCCTAATATCTAATCTAACCCTTCCTTCCTTTAGTTTTAATCCATCCCCCTTGTCCTGCCATTATCTGCCCTTTTAACAAGCTGATTCCCCTCCTGTTTCTCTGCTCCCTTCAGGGACTGGCAGGCTGCAGTGAGGTCCCCCCACAGCCTTCTCTTCTCCAGGCTGACCCAGCCCAGCTCCCTCAGCCTCTCTGTAGGGCAGCTGCTCCAGCCCTCTGAGCATCCTCGTGGCCCTCCTAATCTCGATGGTGATGAGAGATGAGAGTGAGAAAATGAGATTACATTGCTTTGAGGGTTTTTTGAAGGATGGGGATGTTGTAGCACACGTTTGATCAGGTTTTACCAGGCTCTGGAGGGAGTTGAGCTGGCTGGGGCAGAGCAGCCCTGAGCAGACAGGAGCTGGGCTTGATGGGGGTACAGAAACCGGGGTGAACTGGTGTGTGACAGGGCTGGGAGCTGAGGTGGGGTTACCTGTAACCACTAATGCTTTCTGCCACGGGGAGCTGGGAGCACCAGCGCTGACAACAGGAGGGGAGGAACTGAGGAGAAGGTGGAGTGTGGTGACAGGCAGCTGTGGGGGGTGGAAGTAAAGCCAGAGCCTGGTACTTCTAGGAAAGTTTGGATCCAATGACATCTTGAGGTCCCTCCCAACCCCTATGGTTCTGTGATTCTGCTTGGGGTGGTGGTTGATGACTCCTGTTGGAGCCTTTCCTTCTGCACAGCAAGCTAGTGGCATTATTAGTGCCCAACAAGAATGGACAGGGCAGGATTTAGGGAGAAGTGTTTAGATGGTCCCTTGAGGACTAGAGCTCGTGGTGCCAGGCAGCAAAGAACAGCTGACACAGCCAGAGCCTCCTGTGTCCTGAGCTGCAGCTTCACCTGAGGCAGCAGCGTTGCAGCTGGAGCTGAGCTGGGCCTTTACCTGCCCCTCAGCCTGAGGGGCACAGAGCAGCCTCCAGCTGAGGCCCCTCACCCTGAGGGCCTCAGATCTGCAGCCCCAGAGCCTTGTGCTCGGAGCAGTAAGGGATTTGGCCTGGGCTCTGTCCCAGCGCAGAGGGCAGGGGGTGCCAGCAGAGGCTGCTGTCTGGCTGTGCCGAGGGAGGAGACACCGTTTCTGCATCCTTAAGCTGCGGCTGATATTGCTAAAGCTCCTTCCTCTTTAATGCACTGGGGAGAGGGGTAGCAGGGAAACGGGGGTGTCACTGGCCTGAGAGAGGGGTGCAGGAAGGGAAATAAGCAGGGACAGAGCTGCAGAGGGTCAGACTGTGGCTGAGGCCATCGTGGCAGCTGTAGAGCTGAGCAGGAGCGTGATGTGATTCCCCCACTCCCTTGAACTGTAGAAAACCTGAGGGCTGTTTCCACACTACAGAGCACTTCAACAGCTGCTTTTCCCAGGAGTTCTTTGCAAGCTGGGTGTGAGGGACGAGGCTTCAGGATTTTAAATTAGCAGATGTAGTTTCCATAACAACAACAAAGTCTGCGCTCGCTCTAGAACAGATTCCCAGTCTCTCAGCAGCTGAAGTCATCCTCCTGCTCTATTTTTGCTGGGGGTTGAGGAGGAGCTTTTGTTTCTTCAATCTCTACTGCAACCAAGATGTGTTTTCTGGGAAAGGAACTGAGAGACACGAGCAACCTTAAGGCCTGGTGGGAATTCCAGCTGGGAGAGGAAGGAAGGAGCAGCTTCGGTTTGCTTTTACACCCGTTTTCCAAGCAAGGGCCCAGCTCCCCGTGCCTGTTTCCCCCCCCAGCCTGTCCCTGCAGTGAGGGCAGCCCTGAGCCTACACCAGATGCTGAGGCAGGAGGTCAGGCAGTTTGTTTATTGGCAAATAAGTGCTGAAACCCAGGAGCCCTACATACACAGGAGCCCGGCGCCCTGTTACATTAGAGTGGTCGCGATAGGGTTGGGAAAGTGCAAAAGATCAATAAACAAGCAAAGTGAGTTCTGACATACCAAGGGGACAGGAGGGAACGTTGAGCTTGGTGTTGGGTGAGTTTCTCTTCCATCCAGTGAGTGGAAAAGGAGTTAGGCAGCAGTGGAAGTCCTTTAGGCAAGCTCTAGCTGGGCTGGGCGCTCCCTTTGTGCTGAACACCCCCTTCCACGGGGAGCACCCGGCGCTGGTTAGTGTGTGTATGGCCAAGAGCAGCTCCTCCTTGGAGATAACCAGCAAGTGGGAGTGTTGCTCACAGTACTGGGATGCACTGAGGCTGAGATTGGGAGGGGAAGGAGTAGGGGAGTCGGTGAGCTAGGGGTGAAAGTAAAGTCAGGCTAAAACATGCCTGGAACAGACACACTGAGAGAAAAGCCCAGACAATTAACACAGGGAGCGAAGCTTGTAAAAAGGCTTGTAAACTTTGCAGTCCAAGAGCGGTTTCTCAGAGGAAATGCAAGCAAGATGCATGGTCCCTTGCACTGAGGTTTGAGCTTCAACAGACAGACACTATTACTAGGTTGGTCTTCACAAAGAGATTTCTTTCCAGCTTCAGAGGACAGTTTTAGATGGAAACCATCCAGCCCCATGGGCTAAGTGTGGCTCCTGGAGCTCTGCATCACTGTGAGCATCTTGGTTCTTAAATTCCCCTTCCTTAAGAGCAAGAACATGTCAGAGGGGTTGGGTGGGTGAGACCCTTCCCCAGTGCAGTGCCTGGGGGTTTGATTCGGGTGCTCCTCCCACTGAAGAGGAGCAGACAGGACAGTGAGATGGGCACAAGCCCACAGCAGACACAGGGGAGGTGTGACTCAAACCCCAGGAGCAGCTGCTGAGGGAGACAGCAGGATAAACAAAGGGAGGGTAGAAAGTAAGAGATCAAGGAACCTTGAGACTACCCTCAAGCAGGCTGTGCTGGTAGGTACCCAACTCAGCCTGGGGTGCCACCAACCCCTTCCCAAAAACTCCCTGTAACAGTTGTACCCCTTCTTTCCCACAATTCCCACGTTAGCAATGGAGTGTCAACCCTGGAGAGAGCAATGGTCTCGGATGGAGAGATCCGCAGTAGAAGTGCCAGGAGATGAGGGGTGCATTCTGCTTGTACATTCTTCTTCCTGGAGAGGTTTAACTCAACAGTTCCAAGTAAGTGACAGGAACTTTCCCCTTCTGGTTCCCCCTCTCCCCTATGAGCCAGTCTGGGTCCATGCCGGGCAGGCTGTACACAGTGATCATCTGTGGAGAGAAGGCAGCGTTAGGCAGGGCCTCACCCTGCAGCCTGAGCTGCCAGCCCAGGCAGGTGGGGGCTGAAGGAACCCTTCTGGGGGTCATTTAGCTGCTGCCTGTGCCCTTCCCTGGAGCTGCCTGCAACAGAAGAGCTACAGCAACCTGCCCAGTGATGCCCCTGTTGCCTTTTCATTCTCCAATCAATTGAAGGTACTTTGGTGTACAGGGCAGGGTGATGTTGCTGTGTCATCTCCCTTCTGAGTACAACAGTTCGATCAGGTCAACAAAAAGAGGCTGCAGCAGCTGAATTTCCCTTCCTCTCAGCACAGTTAGGCCAGGCCTCCAGCCAGCAGCTTTTCCCACTGCTGGTGGGTAAAGTGATGGTGCAGACACCGAGTATGGGGGTGTTGTGTTAGGGAGTACCCCCAGGCTCCATCAGCAACAGGGCAGTTCCTGGGGGAGATGGTCTTAAACCACAAATGGCTGTGAGCACAAGCTCACTGCAGCTCAGTGGGTCCTGGTGTCAAGATTATTACTAGTTCCATAGAAACAGGGTTAGGAAAGGGAAATACAACAGGCTGCTAGGAGTTTTCCAGCACAATGAAACAGAAAGCAAAGCCACCAACCTCATCTGCAAGAAGTGCCAGCTCAGTGCTGTCAGCTGCTTCGTAATCATAGAGGACTCTGGCCTTCCGTGTCCCACTGGCAGGAGGCTTCACTTCATTGGGGTTCAGTACACTCTCTGCCACGGTATTAGGCACCCCAACAATCGTGGGCACAACTGGAATGGTAGGCACAGCAGGGAGTGTGGCAGCAGCAACAGCTGGAGGAGAGGTAGCAGCTGGGGGAGGAGATGTGGATTCGGCGTTGCCAACGAATGTGCCTGAAAATCTTACACAGGAGAAGCAGCAGCTCAGTAAGGCTCCAGTAGGAGCTGCTTCTAGCAGCTACACTGCAGAACTGACACTCAGGAGTTCCAGCTCATGGCTGGAGCAGCTACACTGCCCTTTCGTGGGGAAATCCACCCAGTTCTCAGGTGCTGATCCTGTGCAACAGGTCATGTTTGCTGTGCTGGGCTCCAGCGTCCCACTGCAGGGCTGGCACTGAGCGTGCAGGGTAGGAGAGGGCTCTGGGCAGGCACCACTCTTGGCTCTGCAGCTGTTGCACTCATGCAGTGCCCTTCCCTGCTCTCACAAGGGCTGTGTTACCTGTTTAGCCTGCTAGTCCTTCAGGAAAGGGACAGTCATTGCTGCTGCTAAGCCAGATGCCAGAGCTGGAGGCTGCCAGGCTTTCTGGGCTCTCTGGACAGTCATGGAGCTCAGTGTAGTTTATCCATGAATGCTCCACTCTGCACTAAGGGAGTGCAGCTCTGGCCTTTGTAGTGAGTCTGCAGAGACTCCAGGGTTTGGCTGGGGTGAAAAGCTCTTAGAGCCAGTCCTGTGCCACATCCTACTTACATTTCTCCTTTGGAGCTGCGAGCATGGAAGAGAATGGAAGAGGAGTAGTGAGTGAGCACGTAGAGGCAACAGCCCCTCCTGGCTCACCACACTGAGGTGACAGGTTGACAAGACAAACAGCCCAGCCCGCTGCACAGCCAGCAGCACAGGATCAGTTGCTGTGCAGCTCAGCACGCTCCTGCTCGCTGCCTGGCAACAGGAATTTGTCTCCCATGTGATTTAACTGAGAGGGAGAATGTTCCACCCCTCCTGGCCATCGGGCTTTGAGATGGATGAACAAACCCCAGAGGGATCCAGTGGCAGAGGCTGCTCTGAAGGCACTACCACCAGGACTGGGGTGAGCACAGGGGCTGTCAGAGCCTGGAGGGGACTTTAGAAGTCCTGCCCGAATGGTGCCAGGGGATGGGGAAGGGGCCTGGGCTGGGGGAAGCCCCTGAGCGCCCCTCAAGAGACATCAGAGCAGGTGCTTGTCTCACCTGCCCAGCTGCTTCTGCAGGTCCAGCATGTACTGGTAACACTGAGCGTAGTAGTTGGTCTGGGACTCCACAAACTCATGGAGACAGCGAAGGTGATTCACCTGGAGGGAGAAGGACAGTCAGCTGCTCTGTGGGCACCAGGCACAGGACCCCCTTGTCCTGCAGCTCCCACCTCCCTTGTGGGGAGGAGACTGTGGGCCAGTGCCTGAGGATACGCTCCTTGCTCTGCTCCTGCCATGCTGCTGTGGGCTGTCCACAGCTCCAGCAAGGGCAGAACAACAGTTCTCCTGGCTTGGAAGCCCAAAGGGCTGCAGAGCTGCAGGAGTCCCAGCAGCACTGCCTGCCCCTGCTTCACTGGGGGTCTGGATATTCCAGGTTTCACAAGGAGGTTCCTGCAGCCTCCAGGTATGATCTCTTCTACCTCTGCTCCCAGCACAGAGCTCTGGCACCCTCCTGGTGTCTTCCATGAAAGGAGCCAAGAGTCTCCCTAGGCCCTGTCACCCCGTTACCTGGAAGACTCACATGTGTGCTGCTGATCCCCTCCAGCAGCAGACGTGTCACCTCTGCCTGTCGATCAAACTCGGTCTGTGTGAGCCTCAGCTCGTGTTCTGCCTGCAAACAGGAGAGGGTGTTGGAGCCAGCACAGGGCAAGGACCCTGTTCTGCCCCTCCCAGGGACAGGCAGCCCTCACCTCCTCTGCTAAACCCCCTTCTGGCACTGAGACAAGCCTGTTCTTGGCTCGGTGGGATCCACGTGCACCTCAGCATCAGGCACAGGACACCCTGGGTGGGGATCCCAGAGGCCTCTGGCTGTTACTGCAGCTCGATTCCTGCTTGACCCTTCAGTGGATCACAGCAGGTTGTGGGACAGCAGCTCAAGACCGATGCATCAAGCTGGGAAGCTCCTACACCCCCAGGACTAGAGCATGGAAAGGCTTTGTTATCTTGTCCTGTGCCAGCCCAGGTCCTTGTGCTGCTCTTGGAGGGCTCTCAGAGCTGACAGCCCATCCTGCTCACCAGTACCTGTCCCCTGCAGAGGTGACACAAACAGGACAGTCCCCGTGCTCAGCACACCTATGAGCCCACTCAAGGCTCAAGCCATCCCTCAGCCAACAGCCACAGGAAGGTGACACCCTCCCCAGGCTTCTCTCCAGAGGGGTAACTTTGCCTGGTGCCCTTTTTGTCACCACAGAACCAAGGCTGAGGCCAGGGAGCATCTATGAGATCGCTGCTGCCAGCTACATCTCTCCGTGGTGGAGGTGAACACCCCAGTCACACCCCTCTGGGAGGCTCCCTGGAAGGTGGCTGCTTCTTTTGAGCTTGGAGGGGAATGAAACAATGGTGACTAGAGGGCAGCTGTGCAGCAGGCACTGGGGGTTCCAGGAGCCCCATTTCTGGAGCAGACAGAGCATCTCTCCCCCAGCAAGCAGCATGTGTTCACCAGCTCTGCAGTGCCAGGTGCACCCTTGCAGGGAGAGGAGCTCCAGAGTGCTGGAGCAGCTGGGTGCTCTCTGGTGCCTGCTGTCCCCTCCCCGTGCCAGAGGCAGGAGCACCTGCTCTCTGGAGCGTTCAGGCCTTGGAACACACCAGTTCCCTGGGAGGATGAGCTGTGACTGGGAGCACAGAAGCAACACTCAGCTGGAAGGAGAGGGGTACAGGTTCTGCACCCCCTTCCCCAGGAGGGTGCAGCCATCAGAGGGGTGACAGAGCTGCTTTTGCTGCTTTGGAAGTGCCCCAGCAGAGGAGTGACTCTGCCCCCAGGGAGCTAACCCAGTGGGCTGATACATTTTGGAGCAGAGGCCACGTTGCTGGTGCTCCTGAGCAGAGTCCCCCCTGGGCAGGGTCCCCCTGGGCAGGGTCCCCCCTGGGCAGGGTCCCCCTGAGCAGGGTCCCCCCTGGGCAGAGCCAGGGCCAGCAGAGGAGCTGCTGGGGGGCCATTCCCACCCCTCACCCAGGAGCAGCATCACCAGCTCTGCTCTGCAGCCAGGCCAGGCCAGAGAAAGGCTGTGACTGCCTGCTAAGCAGATTTGTCTATTTTAAGCCACAACTGATCTATTTTCTTGCCTCCTTTGTATGAAGGGGATTATTTCAAGGCAAAGGGGGACGCAGCAGGGAACAGCAGCACCAGGCCTCCCCGAGCTGCACACCCCAGGGCCAGCAGAGCTCTTTGAAACTCGTGACAGGCTCCCCTCAGCACTGCCTGGGGTCCCACCTGCTGCCTCTCCCCACTCACTCCGAGTGCTTCCAGGATGTAGTTTCCCTTCAAGCCCAGGGGGCTGCCAGCTGGAAGGTCCCTTCCAGGCTTGTGCTTCTCCAACACATGGAAGATGCTGAAGTTTACTGACATACCCTGGTCTAACCAACCAGGAGGGCTCAAAGCCAGAGGAACAGAGCCTTGCACCCTCACTGCTGACTGCAGGCAGCTCGTTTCTTTGAGGGACAGAAGGATTTAGCACACAGGATGAGCTGGTTCAAGAGCAGCCAGTCAGTGGGGGTGATGCATTCCCAGGGAGGCAGGAGGAGGTTGCTACTGTGCACAGCATGCAGGAACGTGCCAGGCAGGGCAGACCCCAGGCTAAGGGCTGCTGGGGGAGTTTGGGGAATGAAAGGCAATGGGATCCCAGAAGGGGGCTCTGGAAGCTCCATGCCAGGCTGGAGCTCCACACAGAGCTCACCCTGGTCTCTAGTCCACTAGCACCCCTCTGTGATCATCTCAGACCAGTCACACTCCCCTTGGGGAACCCAGACAATAGGCAAGATCTGGGGCTTTGCCTCTGTGGATCCACTCAGAAGGGAGAGTGCAGCTCACCCCATGTCAACTCCACAGCAGGCTCCAAACTTCAGAGCCTCTTCCTCCAGCTGGGGCTGCTGCTGGGGAAAGCCCTCTGGCTTGGCTCCAGCTCTGCTCACAGCTCCTGCTCGGACCCCAGAACAAGCAGGCAAAGGGCTACACCAGGCTGATGCAGGGCACATGCAGGAACCAGAGCAGGCAGGAGCTTTGCCACAGGAGCAGAGCTGAAGCACATCACAGCATCACCTCTGCTCCTGCCCCCCCCTCCCACCCCAGCGTGGGGCTCTCAGAGCTGGCTGGGGTACCAGCCTGTGCCTGGCGTGCCCAGGCTGCCCCCTGCACACACCCCCAGCCAGGNCCCAGCACCCCCAGGGAGGGCTGAGCCCAGTTTTGGCTGGGTACTTACTTTTTCCACCTCGTCGCTCCAGAGCTGTAGGGGCCACACAGAGCCAGAGGAAAGGAGATCAGTGTTGGGAGCCATCGAGCAGCACTGGGCAGGGACACCGACCCGCGGGCACGAGAGGCCAACGCTGGGCACCAGCCAGCCCTTCACCCAGCAGCAGCTGCCAAACCCCTGCCCCTTCCCCTCATTCCTGAAGCCTTCAGCTCTGTTTTGCAATGGGGAGAGTGATTCTGTGCCCCCCCTGAGGCAGCAGGGCTCTCTGTCACAGCCAGCACACTCCACAGGCTCTGGGAAGGGGAGGATTAGGCCACCAAGTCCTCTGGAGCCTGCAGAGGTTGGTGGTGAAGGTCAGCCCTTCTTGGAGGGTTTTGGAGGGGCAAGTGAGGTGCTTGAGTCCACAAACAGTGGTGGGAACTGCCAGGACCTCAAGCCAGATGGGGGTCAGTGTTCCTCACCAGAGAGCTCAGGTTAATGGGATCATAATGCAGCCAGGATTAGGGGCACGTGGTGGCTGCAGGGAGGAGGATGCCACCCACGGCTGGCTGCTGCCTCTGAGCCAGGCCAGGCATCTCCCTGCTCCCTCCTGCTTTCCTCCCCCAGGGGGGCACATTTGGGGGGGCACATTTGGGGCAGCACAACGCTGCCAGCTGCTTGCTGGGATCTGGCTCCAGGATGGGAAACAACTGACAACAAAAATCAAGCACAGCACTGGGGAAGGAAGGGGAGAGGCAGAAGGACACCTTGAGCCTTCCCAGAGGTCCTCAGCTTGGCCTTTCCTCTGCAGACAAGCACTCCCTGAGCCCTGGGGAGAAATCACCCCAGATCAGTGAGCTCCAAGCTCTCCCAGCTGGTGAGCTGGGCGCTCAGACAGGCTACCAGAGCCCACCTGGAACCCACCAAGACACAACTTCACCAGCCAGTATAAGGAGCACTGGGAGGAGCTGTGTGCTCTGGTGGGGGAGTGAAGCAGGGGGGGTGATGCCTTGGCTTGCTGCCTGCCCCACAGCTCTGTGCTGTGCAGCCATCTCTCCCTGTGTGGCTGGTGTTCTGGTGGCTGGTCCCTGCGGGCTGTTCCTCCTCAGTGTGCCCAGGCTGGGTGTTTGCTCTCAGCTTTTGGTGGGTGTGTTGTCACTGCAGAGCAGAAGCTGGCTGAGGTAAGGTGTGGGGATCCATTCCCTTCCCTTCCCCAGGCTAGGGGGTCCTGCCCTGGAAGGCAGGTGCTGGAAGGTGGAGAAGCAGGTCCCAGCCTGAGCTGCTGCTCTGGCACCAGGTCTCTGCCAGCACATCTTGGCCCTTCTGGAGGAAGGCTTCCTGCAGAGGCAGGGGGAAGCTTTCCCCCTGGCCACAGGCAGTGCTGAAGGCACTTCAGGCCCATTTAATCCCTGCAGCACCCCCTGAATTCACAGCCAGGTTTGTTTCTCTTCTGTTGGCCTCGCTGGGCTCCCTCCAGCTGTGACCCCCCCCAGTGCTGTGGGGTCTCCAGCTTTGCCCACATCTCCCCCTGGGCTGAAGCACCATATGGCTCCGGTCAGGAGTGTTTCAGGCAGCTCTGGGTGTAGAACAGCCTGTGACCTGCACCCATCTCCCCCCACCCCAGCTCAAGCCAGAGGAGCCCTCTGCAAGGCACTCAAGGTGTGTGAGCAGTGCTGGGTGTACAGCCAGGGGCAGGGGGAAGGGGGTGTTGAGGCTGGTGTACACAAGAAACAACAGGTCAGTGTGGGAGAGAGGAGAAATGACCCTTCAGCCTCCAACCCATCCCCAGCCAGGGAGGTGCTTCTCTCCAGGTGGCTCCAGCTCCATCTCAACCCTCCTGTTATGGGAGNCGTTATCCACCTCTCTGCAAAACCAGCCACTGAGAATCCAAAGGGGGCCCCTGCTGAGGGCACCTGGTCCAGGAGAGAGCCGACCTGCTTGCTCACCTGTAAGGCAGAGCTGTGACCTTGGGGACAAGCCAGCCCTCCCTGCAGAAGGGAGCAGAGCTCAGCCCCAAGGCGAGCAGCCAGGCTGCTCTGCACAGGCAGAGCGTGCTGAGGGGGAAGGCACACAGGGCCCCTGGCAGCCAGGCAGAGCAGCAGCAGGAAGAGCTCCTACCTTGCTGCAGCACCTGAACCCCTGGGGTGGATGCTGGGATCAGAGAGCTTGGTGTGAAGCCATCCTGCCTGCACAGAGCTGGGGAGCAGCCTGGGCTTGGCCCCTGCTCTGCTGGTTGTGGGTGTTCATGGTTACTCAGGTCACCCCTGCTAGTGCTTCAGGTGGCCCTTCCACCAGCAGTGGCAGCCCCTGAAAGGGGGTTGGAAGGTGTGGGGACCACTGCTGGCTTGGCTGGCAGGTTCCCCACAGGTATTCCTGGTAGGAGGCCCTGCTGTGCAGCCATCCAAGGGGATTCAGGGGTCAAGGTGAGTGCTGGCTGCTCCTGGAGCCCTGCTCTACCTGTCCCAGGTCACCACTGCTGCTGGCAGAGCTCTGGAGAGGCACCACTCAGCTAGGCAGAGAAGTGCCAGGGTAGATGCATGTGGGTTAAACCCCCCCCCCCAAATCTTTCTCCTGTTCCTGTGCCTGGCATCTCCTCCCCAGAGCAGCTCTGCTGCACAGCAAGCAGATCAGCCTGCAGCTTGGGGCTGTCCAGGGACCTTCAGCTGAGCTCTGGGTGCTCTGCAAGATGCTAATGCACCCTCTACAGAGACACTTGCCTTCAGGTCTGCTTTGGGAAGCCTCAGGGAGTGATTGGGAGACTCTGCTCTGCTCAGAGTGAGCCAGGGGCAGGGAAAGCCCAGTTTCTCTCCTCTGATTCCCCTAAAGCTCAGGTTTAGTCTGTTGTTGTGCTGATTTGGGGAGAAACCAGAGCTATGGGCTGCCTGCTCTACGAGGAGAGAAGGGAGCTGAGGAATTGCTGCTTCCTCAGGGCTCTCATCCCTAGAGAAACACTTCTCTAGCTGTTGGGTGAAGCTGTTTCTGATCCCAGCATCCCTCTCCAAGGTCAGGACAGATCCCCCTGGGAACTAACACTGATGCTCTCAGCTCAGACATACCTCTTCTTCCACGTGGGGTGGGATGCCCATTACCCACAGCCAGCTAGGATGGGGTTTGTTTGCTAGAAGGCTGGGCTGTCCCTTCTCACATCTGCAGAGCCCACTCCCCAAGCCCTTCCACTTTCCAGATTGTTCTATTAAGAGGCATCAGTGTCGTTCTAAATGCTCTTCAGGAAGCAAGCTGGGTGAGTTTTCAACATTTTAATGAGAAATGGGACCTTGTGCTGTGGGGAGCAGTGAACACAGCATGGGGAGCAGTGAACACAGCATGGGGAGTCAAGCACTTGCCTGCAGCTGCTGGGTGCTAGGCAGTAGAGATGCCCTGAGGGGCTGCATGCCCACCCCCAGCACACCCAGCTGAGTAGCAGCCCCCAAGATAAAGAGAATGGTTGAGCTCTCTTTGCAGGATAGACAATCCTGTGCTGCCAGCCCACTGATGTGCTGGGTGGCAGGTTCCTCCACCTTTGGGTTCTCTTGCCCAGCCAGGAAGGCTCTGAGCACTGGCACCACAGTCCTGATGGGCAGTCATGCCTGTGAGGTGGAACCATCCAGAAAGGCCAGCCTTTGGGGTTTGCTTTCAACTGCTCCTCTAGCAGCAAAAACCCCCTCAGGAGGTTCTCATTCAACGTGGGGAAATGGACTGGCAGAGAAACTGGAAAGGGGCAGATGTGCCTGACCCTGCACCCTGGGATCTGCACCCTTCAGGCTGCCAGAGGGACACCAGGCAGCCCATCTCACCTTAAAATGTTGAAAACAGCAGAGCTCTGGGGCTGAGTTTAAAGATGGGTTGAGGAGAGGGGCAGGGGGAGGTTGGAGAGGCAACACCTAGGAGGAGGAGCAGGAGGAGGAGGAGGAGGAGGAGGCAGTCTTACCGCGGAGGCGCTGGCGGAGAGAACGTAATTACGAGGTCTAGTCTCCTGAAAGTCAGGCACAGCCTGGGGGGAACAGAGGTGCAGGCACAGGTCACGCAGGGGAGCCCAGACTTGGGCACTGGGGGGGAAGAAGGGACCAGTGGGGGGGTCTCCCTGCCTGCTGGGAGCTCGGTTTGAGATCTTATGGGATGGCAGGAGGGAGGTGTCCCATCAGGCTGGGCGGTGGGGGGTGGGAAGCTGGTGGTGTTCCTGCTGTTGGGGGTTCTGCCTGTGGTTCCAGCTGTCTGCTGCTACAGCTGAGTGCAATGAGACAGGGCAAACTCCAAGGCCTGGCCTGTTCCCTTGCAGCCTGGGGGTTGCTCATGATACAGTCCAGCAGACAGGACCATCTTTCCCCTCCCTTCCAGCCAACAGTGCTGGGGGTGTCCCTGTGCAGGGCCTTGTCCTTAAAGTGGGCATCTTTACTGGCATCACAGCATCATAGACTGGGCTGGGTTGGAAGGGACCCCAAGGGTCACAGAGCTCCAACCCCCCTGCCACAGGCAGGGCCACCAACCTCCAGGCCTGGAGCTACACAAGGTTGCCCAGGGCCCCAGCCAACCTGGCCTGGAACACCCCCAGGGATGGGGCACCCACCCCCTCTCTGGGCAGCCTGTTCCAGCCCCTCACCACTCTCTCTGTAAAAAACTTCCCCCTAATATCTAATCTCACCCTTCCCTCCTTTAGCTTTAATCCATCCCCCTTGTCCTGCCATTATCTGCCCTTTAACAAGCTGATTCCCCTCCTGTTCCTCTGCTCCCTTCAGGGACTGGCAGGCTGCAGTGAGGTCCCCCCACAGCCTTCTCTTCTCCAGGCTGACCCAGCCCAGCTCCCTCAGCCTCTCTTTGTAGGGCAGCTGCTCCAGCCCTCTGAGCATCCTCGTGGCTCCTCTGACCCCTCTCCAACAGCCCCACATCTTTCTTGTATTGGGGGCCCCAGCTCTGGACACAGGACTCCAGCTGGGGCCTCCCAGGGCAGAGCAGAGAGGGACAATCCCCTCCCTGTCCCTGCTGCCACCCCTCTGCTGATGGAGCCCAGGATCCCATTGGCCTTGCCAGCTGCCAGAGCCACTGCTGGCTCATGTTCAGTCTCTCACCCACCACAATCCCCAGGTCCTTCTCACAGGGCTGCTCCCCAGGAGCTCTTCTCCCAGTCTGTATCTGTGGCTGGGATTCCTCCAGCCCCAGTGCAGCCCCTGACCCTTGGCAGTGTTGAACCTCATTAGGTTCCCCTGTCCCATCTTTCCAGCCTGTCCAGATCCCTCTGGATGGCTCCTGTCCTTCTAGGGTGTCACCCACCCCACTCAGCTTGGTGTCACCCCCACACTTGCTGAGGGTGCCCTCAATCCCATCACCCCTGTCACTGATAAAGATGTTAAAGAGCAGCAGTCCCCAGACAGACCCCTGGGGAACCTGCCTCCTGCAGTGCCTCTTAAAGAACCATCTCTACCTGCTCTCCTCACCAAGCCTCTGGGCACCAAGCCTCCTACCAGGCTCAGTCCTGCTCTTTTCAGCAGGGCACAGAGCCCAGGCAGATGCAGCCCAGAGCCCCCCTGGTGCCAAAGGCAGGGCATGAGCCTTCCTCCCAGAGGTCACACAACCTCCAAGCCACCTTCCCCATTAGCTCAACCTCTGTCCTGGGGCAGGAAGACTTCAGTGCTCCAGAGGTTCTCCTCATTGGGAGTGCAAGGGCTGCAGCCCACCCCCACCCACCCAGCTGTGGGCTCACTCAGTGCCATGTATTGTGGTGTCTCAGTTCAGCTAAGCTAAGTTCAGGCTTCCTCCTAGGATGGCCTTTGGCTGTAGCATCACCCAAAGAGGCCAACCAGCTAGCTTGCATGAGGACCACCATGTAGATGTGATGGAGCAGGATATGCCCCCTGCCCAGAAGGTCTGTGTGCATGTGGCAGCTGTCACCCAGCTCCACTGCTCCTCCTCTCTCCCTCTCCCAGGTTCATCTCCTGGCAGCTCACCCAGCTCTACTGCTACCCAGTGCCCAGCCTGCTGAGCTGCAATGGGTGAGCAGGGGGTGGAAGAGCAGTCAGGCAGCCCCACCAAGAAGAGATTACCTTGTTTATTAAACCATCTAGGAGATTTGGGGATGGCTGGAGGAAGGGATGAGGAGGAGTGACTCCTAGAAATAAGTCAAACCCCAAATAGAGGGGATAAAATGCATCAGTGAAGGCTTGAGGCCAGCACAAGAAGCAGGCTTGACCTCTCCCTGTGGGGAGAGGAGATGTTCCACAGAAGCAGCTGCTGATGGGTCTGGTTGGGGTTTGTTTCTGGTTTGTTTAAGTCAAGAGCAACTGGAGAACCACTCCTCCTACTCCCCTGTCTCCAGAGAGCCCCCACAGTAGTCATAGCACATGGGATGGAGGAGGCAAGCTGCTCTTGCACTCCCACACATGGGCAAGTTGTGTTTGCAAGCAGTGGTCAAAATGAAACCCACCCCCCCACACACACACCCCCCTCTCCCCATTTGGCTCTTGTAATGGGAGGAATGGGCAGAGCCCTGGAGCCTGGGGGACAGAACAGCACCACAGCCAGACCCCTTGCCTGTCATTGTCTCTGCACCACCTCCCTTCCAGGAGAGGGACTGGCCACCCAACCCCCCCTCCTCCTGCCTGCAGCTGGAGGAGCCTGAGCTGGTCTTTTTTGGGAGGCCCCTCTTGAGCACTGCTGCTGATGGGACAGAGTGCATGCTCCAGGGGGGCTGCAGGCAGCTGATGGACACTTCCATCTTCCTGGGGTACCTTCTCTGGGCACCCACAGCCCTGCCCAAGCTCAGTACATGCTCCAGGGCCAGTCCCAGGGGGACCAGGGAGGTAACAGCAAATTATCATTTAAAATTGGGAAGAGACAATGAGAGGTGTATAAAAGGGGGGGGGGGGAATAGTATCACAGCACTGTTAGCACAGTCAATACTCACATCTCCCTCACACTGAGCAAATTACAAAGAAACAAAACAAAACAGGTTAGTGAACAAACCAGCATCACCAGGAAGGACAAAGCCCAAGTTCCAGGGGAAATGCACAAGCTCAGACACTCCAACAGCAGCTCAGGGGCTGGGCAGCAGCGTGCTTGGGAGGGTCAGTCATGGGACAGGAGCTGTGGGAACACAAGCTGGCACCACAGAGGGGAACAGGAGCAAGAGAGTGGTGAGCTGGGAGAGGGGGTGGCACTTTCAGGGCAGTTTGGATGGAGAGGAGGGGGGTGACACAGGACTCCAGGCATGTTACAGGGAATGTTGTGGTCCAATGATGAGTTGACACACACCTAGAGCAGAGGCAGCTGTTCTCCCCCCTCCCCATGCTGGGTGTGCCCATCTGTGCCTTGTCTTTTAGTAGTGTGAGGCACCCTGAGGCTAGGGACCCCACCTTTAAGGTTAGCTGGGTAAGAGATGGGTGCCCACAACAGCTGTGGATGCTCCTCTCTTTCCAAGAGGGAGAGGGGCTGAAACATGGCTTGGGGTGAATGCCCTGGAAAGCTCTGACTGGCTCTGTGTCCTGCCTGGGATGTCCCAGTGAGACACCAAGCTTTCTGTCCCTCACCCAAGGGTCTGTGTGCAGGTGAGAAGCTTTGGGATCCCTTCATGGAGGAAGCAAGGTAAAGAGGGTGGAAAGGGAGGGAGCAGAGGAGCTCTCTGAATCCCTGCTCTGATTGGAGCTTCAGGTAAAGGAATGGCCACCACTTCCCACTAACTGGGGGCACCATCCCCTTCAGAAGGGGAATGGGGGATCCCTGAAGTTCCCTTCAGTGGATCTGAGTGACCTGACCAAGGAGGCTTCTTTCAAAGGGCAGCTATCACTTTTCTTCACCCCCAGCTTTGCTCAGGGCTTTCCCAGGAGGGCCTGAGCACACTGTTAGACCTGCTGGGTGGAGGCTGAGCTCAGCACAGCATCCCCATCTGGCACATAGGCAGTTGGAGCTGGAGAAAAGGGAAAACAACTGGGAACTGGCCACCCAGGGACCTGTGAGGCCAAGGGTCCAGCTGAGCAGATGGTTAGAAAATGGGCTCATGGCAGGGCTGGTATCCCAGACTGACTGACAAGGATTCCTGCCTGTTCTGATTCTGTTTGATAGTTGAGCTCCTGGCCCCAGGCTGGAAGCAGAACTTGGCAAGTCCTTGTGCCAGCAGCTGGAATGCTACAGGGGGGCAATCTGCTTCAACAAGGCCCTCTGGGGAACCCATCAGTGCCTGGCTGTGTCCCCTCTGCCTCCTGCCTCACTGCCCCCACCTAGGGAGAGCCCAGCTCCAGGAGGCACCCCAGGCACAGGGAGCACCCCGAGCTGATGGGTCTTGTTGCTTTGAAGGGCTTGTTCCTGCTGCTCAGGCCTGTGGCCAGGGACACCAGCCCCTGACTTACCAGTCCCTTCTGCACTTCTGACCTGGGAGCTTGGCTGGTTTACTTGCCATGATGTCCCTAAAGCCAGAGGGCAAGACTAGCCTGTACCTAGAGAGCACCAGGAATTAAGAGAATGGCAGGGCAGAAGGAAGGGCCATTGACAGACAGACTGACCCTAGCCACCCCACAGGCTCCCCTGGCACTCCTGCCTGGGGAAGGCTGAGCTGGCCAAATCCTAACTGGCCTGAAAGCCTGCCCCAGCATGCTCCTCCCTTGCACACCTCCCAGCTCAGCTCTCTCTTGGCTTGCTCTGAGACCCCCAGGGACACAGCAAGTCCTCCAGAAGATGCAGCCTTTTAGTTACTACCACAAATCACCCAGCAACTACTGTCAGTCAGGAGACAGGAGCCTGGGTCTAGAAGTTTTCCCAGCCTTTGGAAGCTCAAAACTCTTTGTTTCAACATCCCACCCCTCCCATGGGAGGGCATCTGAGGAGCTCCTGCTCCCACTTCCCCTGCCAGACACACAACACCCCCACCATGCCTGCCAGGGCCAGGACACAGGAGGGCAGCCTGTTTTTTGGTCCAGAGAACACGTGGCATTGCTCATGTGAGCCAAGCCCTGGGGCCAGGGGGCAGGGAGGG